>JARACY010004578.1:0-26169 GCA_029255725.1 Scrobipalpa atriplicella | reverse complement strand
AGTCGCAAAACGGTAAATAATTACTGTTCGTCCTTGCTGGTTGCATTGCCAGCTACAACCTCTGTGCAGTCTGCAGAGTCGGAATTAATGTAGTTATTGGAACACCTGTACTTGTTTTGCTATACAAGATATTGTATTTAGGAAGATTATTTTTGTTTTTGTGTTAGATTTTTACCATTATAGTTATGAGGCTGGTTATGAACGAGTTTGATAAGTTAAGTTTTATAGTTTTAGTACCAAATTCACGTCGTCGTACTAAATGAACTCTATTTTCATGAACGTGTAATATTTAAAATTGTATTGCTCCTAAAGAGACACAAATTCGTTTTAAAGACAAAAATAAGCCGCCTAAAATTTCCAGTAGAAAATCCTCTTTACTGAAAATAAAATCAATTTCATAAAAATATATTTCGTAGAGAATTTGCCAGGGAATACTGCGACGGCGTCGACCGTGTCGGTAAGAGGCTTATGGGGATCCAGGAGGCAGCCAGTGTGAACTAGGTTTACTAGGAAACTTTATGTATTTTATGTTTCCATAACATTAAAATATGAAATCATTTTCATTTAATTTCGAATTTCATGAGCATTGTGAAAACACTCTCATCTTATCTAGCCTACATCATCCCACTACTGGGCAAAGGTCTCTCTCTTTTCCTTCCATTCTCCCATGTTTTGGGCCTCAAGGTGCCAATCCTTGGAGAATAAGTCTAGCTCTGAAAACACTTAGGAGATTAATATAATTAATTAACTTGACCTACTTTTTGAAACACCTATTAGAGCAGATCAAAGGCCATGCATCAAGCCTAACCACTATGATTTGATATCTCGTGTTGTGAGTTTTAGGCCAAGAGGCGTAATCTCGTATCGGAAGCCATACTGTTGACGAGCTCACGTAGAAAGTAAGTTCTCCTTGCCTAGAGGCTAGGTCGACCTACTGCTAGCTTGGTTAGTAAGACTATACAGACACTGCTAAAACTAAAGCTGGCTAGGGGACTAAGCTGTCCGGTTCAACCAATCACTTTGAAACCCTATCCGGACCTCCCGGACAGGCGGCCATCTTGCGGGTATAATGTTTCAAAGGCCCCGGCTGATCGCAAGGAAGGCTTTCTTAGCGAGTTCCTGAAGTAATTAAGTGAAGTATGCCATAATATAATATTAAATTGGCATGAATATTTCAACCGTGTACTGTACTTACGAAAATACATGTCATAGAGTCTATGACATAGAAAATACGAGTTGACGACGTGCTTGTCATAGTACTGGGATACAAATAAATTGATTGTTTTACGACAAGGTGATGAAACGATATTCTTTAACTGAGGCATGATAGACATGTGCAATTTGTTGTTGTGCAAAAAGCGCAAATCATGCGAAACGTAGCAAACACGATAAATCGATTCAAAAATAAATAAATTCTTAAGAAGGACTTGGGTCTGGGTTCAGAACCCATCGGATAATCTGTCCGCCGTTAAACTTTGCTTATATCTCCTTAACGCTGCCAAATTCTTCTTTCCCTTTATCGTCCGAAGTCGGATGTTCAGTGAACAGGCAACTTTATTTTGTAACTTTATTATTGCTTACTGGTTCGACCTGGGGACTCGTGTCCTGCTTTTTTGATAAGTTACTGTAAGCAACTGGTACGAAGGATTACAAAAGAAAAGTCATGCTAAAGCAAGGTAAACTTATAAAAGTCGCAGGCAGCTTTTATTATGCAATCTGAAAACATGCAGAAATGCCAAAACCTGAGTAAGTCGATCTCAACAAAAACACACAAATTCAAACAACCAAACTTAGACTGCAGTAATTAGAAACATGAAGTCTTAATTAATATTTTTCACAGCGACATGGCAAACAAAACTATCATAGTAAGGCTTTTATCGCAAAAAAAAACGATGGTGACAACAATGCGGCGGCAACTTAATCGACCCTTTTGTGAAACAAATAGTATTATATGTCTTTCGTATACATGCTGCTGCATCTGCTAACAAGAAATTCAGTTTACTCGGCTTACTACAGAGAAAATTCAACACAATTTTTTATGACCACCATTATCTTCCCACAACACAGTAACGTACCAGGCAAACATAACAGGAAGTAAGTGGGAGCAATATCAGAGATTGCGTCAGAACATCCTTGCTAATTGAATTACACCTCGCAGATGGAGCGGGTCTTTGAACTCTCACGTTACACGTAATTAATTTTATAACACATTTGCTCGTAAAGGGTCTCTTATTACACCAATTTCAATATTGTATTGTATCTTATTACGTACTTGTGTGTAATCGTAATGTAAAATGCACGAGTGCTGTAAAACACACGAGTTTTTTTTTTTATTTGGTAAAACACACGGTTTATCGAACTGTACTTTTTTAAATCTTAGCAAAGAGTTTTTATGGCAGAAAAGTGGTCAACATTTTATAAATAAAATTAACTTTGGGAGATAAAGTATAATAAAATAAACATTTAATTCTTTGATTTAATTAATTTTTACAATAAATTACAACCATTTATCGGTAACAAAATCAAAAAAATATTAATTTACTTTATTAGTAATACTGGCTGGTTTTTATTTCTTTGTACTATGGCTTAAAAGAGAAAGCGTTGATGCGCGCGCATCCTAATTTGTGAATAAGTAAAAATTATTCCGCGCGCTTTTTCTTTTCACTGTACTGTTCCATTTTTTTTATCTAGTTTTATTTATTTCCTCGCAAATATGTTATAAAACGTCGTACGACATACGTGCGCTTTGATAATTACAGCCTTTGCCTTCTTATAGCCCTCGCCTACGGCTCGGGCTAGCAATATCGCCTCGGCTGTAATGATCAACCCACCGCACTCATATCGTAATGTACTATTACGGCTTCAATACCAAAGTACCAAGTACTGACTATTATACACACGGGGTCTATCATGTTATACTATCGTCAGAAGCTACCCACTCATAAATCAGGAAATAACAAGTCCTATTAAAGTTTGTTTAGTGACTTCTTTAAGTCACCAACTATTTACTCAACTTCTTCTATCTTGTTGCCCATCAATAATTTTATAGGGCGTATATGTTAGATATCAGACATAAATGGCTATGAAAGGCGGAATTCTCGACCCTGCCATTTTAAAGAACGACTTACAATTTGGTATCTGGCAGCCAGACAGCCACCAGATCATCAGCTTAAAATTCTTGCTTATACACATGAACCATTCTAATACTTAATTGATATGTCCACTCCCAACCATTAACTAGTTAGTCGTCTACTATAGTACAAAACAAATTGATTGAAGCTGTCATATCTATTCGCGTAAACGTGCCAGTGGGTTATACAAAGCGCGTTCTCTCTATCCCCGTATTCGTATTCATTTCATGCAATATAACATAGAGAAGCATATTAACACAATGACGTTGTTTAATCCCCTCTTCAAATAAACAGCTAACCATTGAATGCTTCTATTGTGGTGTGATGTGAGTGATGAACTAGAGCGTTCTAGGATAAGAGTCAAACTTGCATCATCAAAGGGACGTATAAATTTGACAAGGGTAAGAGTTTTGGCAGCCGTATACCTTTTTTTTTTGGCTCGCAAGCACGGATAAATTCTTATAATATGGTAGAAAATACGACCATCTCAAATTTCACATCTTGTTGCTACCGATAAATGGTTGAACATGACGAGGTCTCCCAAAAATGCAGCAAAGAACACAGCAGCTGCTAAATTCGTGTACACCAATCAAAATATTTGGGACATTATATTCGGACTAGGTTCCGCTCGTGATGGAAGCACAGTTTAATGCAAAAATATTCATTGGCTCGCTCTCGCTCACCACTTGTACCATCAACAATTCAGTACTACTGGTGCATAAAGCTCTTCCGCCCACAATCGGGCTTCAATAGACGCAGCGGAGTGCACATTCAACCAGAATGGTCAGATAAGACTATCGATGTATCGATGATTGTTTGTGTGGATTCACACAATTTCGCAAACAACCGTTGCGGTACAGAGATAGTTTGCAACAAGTGTGACTGTACTTACTCATGCAATTTGTATGACAAGTTAAAACCAAGAAGTATAAACTTTGTTTCTAAGATCCTAGACAAGGTAATAATATACGCCAAATTAAGACATTCAACGAGATACAAGTTGTGACTAAGTTAAAACTGAGTTAAAACCAAGTAGTATAGAGTTTGTGTTTCTAAGTTTGTAGATAGTAATACGCCAAATGAAGGCATTCACTATTCACTAGTTGAGGCTAGCCTCAAACTAGTCTCGAAGTTACTCCTACTCCTACTACGTGACCTTTGACCCCACATCGTCATTAACAAAAGCAGGATTGTTTAAAAAGTTCACAGTTAATCTGGCTCAGAACAAAGCCTTATCAGCTATCACGCGAATAACAAAAGGCCACTCCGAGCCATTCCAAAACAATAGCCCAAATCCCCTTAAATCCCTGAAAGAAACGAAAATACGAATAAAACGTACAAACGTTCCTGTAAAAATGGAAGTCCCAAGTCTTTTAAAAGATTTACTAGAACCGTTTTAAAATGCTTTGGTTTTGTAATTAAAAAATCCTTAAAGTACTGTAACTGTACTGTAATTAAAAATAAAGCTGTACAAAAATAGTGGAACAATTTCGTTGATCGTATCGTGAGTAATCCGGGATTTTGAGGCTGGAGCAAAGATTTTATAAGAGTTCAGCTGAGTAGCCGGGGAGTAATGGATTTTTCTCGTACCCACTTAAGTTGCCTTGATTTTTGACTTCGAAAGTAAGAATAAATGATAGAGCTGTTACTAAAGTTTAATGTGCTTATACGGTATATGCATTATTGCATCCACAATGGCAGTGCTACTATGCAGGGTGTAAAAAAAAGTACTACGTTCCTTTAAACCACATGTTCTACTAATGATACCAAAAAAAAAAACCAAGAACAAAAATTTTAGATCGAAAAAATTGCCTTTTCCATACAAAACTGAAAATCGCGGAAAGCATCTTTGTATGGAAAAGACAAATTTTTTGTGCTTTGGGAAAGTTTTTTGGTATCATCAGTAGAACATGTGGTATAAAGGAACGTAGTAGTTTTTTTACACCCTGTATAAGTGGTACTATAATTAAAGCTGAAGTAGTTATAGCAACACACTCAGCTTCAGAACTATAAAGGAGAGGTGCAACGTCTTTACGACTGCAAAATGACTGCTGTTGCTGTAAGCTGCAGGTTTGAATAGCATCGTTATCTGGTATACGATTGCCGTCTGGAGCAAGGCATGGTTTTATAACGGGACACGTGTTGGAGGAGGATCGTCAACTAAGATTATTAGAAAAGCGATGGAATATACTCACGGATTGGCACTAGGTTTGAAAGAAATGGAGATAAAACCAGACATAAATAACAGAGAGCAAGAATGGGCGCTTTTTCACTAGACGGCACGTCAACGGCAACGGCTACGGCACGGCGACGATCACGTGATAATATCTATGGGAATCGATGACATGCCGTGACGGTGCCGTGCCGGCAAGTGGAAAAGCGTGTCATATAATTTCATTGATTTTCATACATTATCTCACCTACGATATCGTCGACGGTACCGTGCCGTCACCGTTGCCGTTGACGTGCCGTCTAGTGGAAAAGCGCCCATTAACAGACAGTCAACAATATTTTCGAGAGTTTCGCGTAACAAAAAATAAAATTATCATATTTTCTGCATGAACTTTTTCATAACAAAGAACACTTCGGAAAAATCATACAACACGATCCTTTGCGCACAACACAATAGTTTCTTAGGCCCGTATCGTAACGTAACACTTGAGACTGACAGCGAGTTTTAGTTCGTATCAGAAATTATGGCCCGTATTTATAATCAGCTCTCAAGAGTGACAGCGAGTTTGAGTTTGTATCAGAAATGTCATTTTAGTACAAAACGGCCTGTCAAATCCATACTTAATATTGCTCTCAATCTTGAGATCGCTTTATAAATACGACCCTAAGTCATTTCAGTACAAAACGACCTGTCAAATCCATACTTGATATTGCCACAGATTACTTATGAGCGCGTCTGTGATATTGCTCTCAATATTGAGAAAGATTGCTTTTTAATACGAACCCTAGTATCCTATGCGTATTCTGTAAGAGTATTTAACTTATTTACTTCTAGGCACAGAATTTTCCTCACCGGTACTTGTTAAAACAGTGTAAAATGTACTACCACCTTAGTTCGTTCACCCGTATCCTTTGCACCATTCCACGTCTAACAAAAGCATAGCAGTGTCGGTTACAGTAAAGAACTTTAGGAATACCCACATTGCCGAACACAGGAGTACAAAAGTTGATTGCACAAAGAGTTACAAGCAAAGAGGAAACGAATTTCAACTGCCATTCGAAGCAATGGGTATCAAGGGTGTTGACGTAGAACTTTGAACATGCGACGAAAGCAATATTTAGAATTTTGATTGGCTTTGGAATCGAAACATACTGCAAAAAGACAACGCTCCTTTTTGTGAAAAAGTAATTTAAAAATTGCTAACGCAGGTGTCTCCAGGGAAATGGGTCGCAGATCAAAGTCGTCTGTCTGTCTTTATGAAGGCGGGCCCTTTTCTCCCAACTGATTCAGACATGCTTACTTATCTGAAAGATAAACAAAATATGGAAGAAGCGCTACTTTGGCTACTTTACTATAGAGGGACTATGAATTGAATTACCTTGTGCAGCTTTTCAAGAATAGGCTGCATCCTAAAATGAATTTAATGGACTTTAAACAGGGGGCGCATTCTACTGGTGATTATAAGCCAATAGAAAATGCGCCCCATATCAGTTTGAAGTCCATTAAATTCATTCTAGTAAAGTAGCCAAAGTAGCGCCTCGTCCATATTTCGTTTACTTCATACCTTCCATAAACTTCCTTACGTACTGCGAGTCCAAAAAGCAGTTTATACGAGCGGAATACCCGCTCAATATCGCCGTATACGCGAACATACATAACATTAGGAGCGTAACGCTACAGCAGCGTGCCTCTTTATTTTATTACTCTGTGTAATAAACACGTCTTGTACGGGAATTATATTACTCTACGACGTTTGGAAGCTGAAAGCCGAAATTGGATAGAAAGTAGAGTAAAGGATGTTTGTGTAGGTAAGGTTACCGTATGATGCGATGAATTTTCTCAATTACGGCTTCTGAGTCAGCAATTTGTTAAACATCTGTTTTTAAGTTACTCTCAATGTAACACGTTTGGTTGACGCTCAATAATGCTGACCATCGGATGTTACAATCATCGGTACACCACCGTACACATAAGAACAATCAGTATCAAATGGTAAAAAAAAAAGTTGGCTATACCGAATTCAGCTTATCCTAAATTCGGGCTGATTCTCTCATTACGGTGGACCTGGAGCCTGTAGCCGGCAAACGACAGTTTAATTAAGGCCTGGCCCCGGACAAAAGCGCTATTTTCAATTAATGGTACAATGCAATGTAATAATGAAGTCCATCGGACAGGGACGCACTCAGGCCGCGCCTGCTGACCCGCGACGGTATGGAAAATTAATAACTGACCCGTTTATCTTGGAGCTATGGAATTTGTAAATACCTACCTATCGGAATATTATTAATCCTATCATGTTAAGTTATAGCCTATATTATAAAACCAAGCCTTACCATTTTCCCTTACGGGATAGGTAGGATAGGACATAATGGCTATTTTGTTATTTGCCACATTTGTAAGTATATCTCCGGATACTTTCCAGCCTAAATTACAATACCCAAAACCATCGCGTTTTTTTAGGTCCTCAGAAATTGTATTTTATTGCTTCTAATACAGCATTCAGTAATTTTACCATTGTTTGTAAGTATTCTTAATAAAGTATTATGATATGCAAAATTTAACTCGTTTCATAGATCACATTGGAGATTTTTAAAGGTAATTTAAATTAAGTACGTTTTAATTAAATCTGATAGAGTTTTTGTACTAAGTCTGTTGGCTATGAAATCCATTAATTGACGAATCCATGTGCAACTATTCTGTCCAAGTCTCGAGTTCCAATATGGCAGACCGATTCACAATCTAAGACGATCACGTCTGTACGTACGTGCAGCACTGATACACCGCTTCTTGGAAACCTCATATTAAATTCATTAGGCCCCAGTTCTGTCCAACTTGATGAAAGTCTTTGAATGAGACTAGAAACTTGTCTTACTACAGCAATGTATGTACGATCACGTTGCCTAATGAAGTTAGAAATTTACCGTCACAAGTGAAAAATAAGTTTGGTTCTCGCGTATAAACAATTGCACAACCATTGGCAAATTTATTAAACATTACATAGCTTATCAGCAACTATCTATCATGTTAGGACGTAAAAACTAAATCGAAACTCAAAATAAACCGAAAGATCAATAACTTACATAAACTTTGTCCCATAGAAGCCAAACTTCTCCAGTAGGAAACCATTAACACGTGAAGACAGAAAGAAATGGATAAATGCTGCAACAGCTAATAACAACCTTAATACCTTCATCGTAGATATGAAAGTTGCAAGGCTGGCGAAGAATGACGCAGTATAAGGGGTGCTCATGAAGAATGGTTTGAAGGCCGTGGGGGTATCGATCTGATTAGCTACGTGAAGTGTTGACGGGTGTCAAATGCCGACGGCTGACGAAAACTTGCAACATATTTTTCAAGACAACTTAGACATGATTGGTTTCTGGTTACCATAAGAATAAGAGGTACCTGGGGTGGGGGTATTCTATATTGCAATTTAGGCGATCGGCCAACAAACCTTCACTACAAAAACCAACAAAACATCCGAAATTCTCCTGAAAATTAGTCAGATGTACCTATGTCCAAAAGTGTGATGCTCTACCTGCCCTGTTAGTGGTATAGGTTTACAGCTGTATATAAATATCTAGATATCTATCTATTTTTACCGTTTATGGATTACATTGTGTGTAGATAAGTGGCAGATAAGTATTTGTGTCTTTTTAAAAACTTTGCATGCATGCATTGCAAAAACTTTTCTTCAGGTTAAGAATTGTTTTGTTGCGTTTTAAGGATTTATTAACCAAATACCTAATTAGAAACATATTAAAATGATTATAATATTATTAAGTTTAAGTTTTAATTATTTCAAGTTTTAATTATTTTTATTTTCCTGAAATCCTGTTATTTTTTAATCAAGTTCGACCATTTATCTTAAAAATTCTCGAGGTAGACATTTACTGTATAGAAAAACCAGAAGCCGACGGCAAAAGATATCACTACGGAAAAGGCAATGCAATATAATTATAATCAGCTGTAGAATGGTTTTCAAAAATTGAGTAAAATGTGAAGCCCAAACCTTCGATTCCATGATTACCAAAGTTGGGTAGCAATTCGTCACAGGACCCAAATTGGAATTGACCCAAAACCGAATTACAAACTTCGGAACTCTTTTACTGCTTTCACTGAATTGGGAAAATTAAATATGTTCAACCCGTAAAAAAGGTTCCCAGTAGCTCATTCAACATTTTTATTGAGGTTCAAGGTGGAAATTAAGTCCAATTCGGTAGAAGGACGGAGAAGGAATTGTTTCAGTTTTCAATCACCATGCCGACGGCTTTATAGTCTAGATATTTACGGATCACTGACGGCAATACACGTTGACTCATCCGCGGCTTCCCGTTTACAAACTTGCTAAAACAATCTTCAAAATGCATGTTATTCACACGCGTATCCACGTGATAGGAAGCGCAAACAAAACGCTGTCCACGTTAACCCTTCGCCGAAGGCTGCAATTGCGACCTTATTGCTAAGGGCATCTGTTACGCAATCCGCGGATTAGCACCGTAACAAAAAAGATCGACGAGTAAAACTTTTACGGCATCGGCCACTCTACGTACCCAACACGGTTTTCAGCTAGCTATTTTTTACACCCGTCGTGAAAACATTCGAACGAATTTAATCGATTTTCGACTTAGTAGCCGTTCTATACGGCCGTTCCCTCATGTTATTACCTAAAATACATCAACTAATATACAATAAAGACTTTTGCTTACCTGTCCAGCATGAAGGACGTCCAAAAATATGGTAAAAACACTTATAAAAAGCACGGCGCGCGACATTTTAGCGGCCGCGAATCGTACCGAGCCGGACTGGCGAACGATGACGTTTGTGTCAGACGCCAGAAGCCTGCGTACTAGTCGGCTGGTACGGCACCGTAGTCGTACCTAGCGTGGTATAGATCGACCCTCCCGGGAGTGAGAGGGACGGAGGGACCCGGCCGGGCACCAGACAGGGAGGGAAGAGGGAGGATAACGCACGCGCACTACTGTTAACGCAGTACAATGAGGACGTGACGCAACAATTTTATGGAGACCCCTCCCATCTGATACTAAACACGCCTTGCTCCTTATGTCTTGTTGAATAGCTTATGAAGAGCATGAGGTTGGATGTGGGAGGTTATGACGTCATGGATCTCGGTTTGCTGGTTGTGTTGGAGTCGAGGCGAATCACGAATGCTGTCTTCGTCTGGCTTTGTCTGGGTTTCCCGATGATGATGAATCATATTTCGCGTGCTGGAACAAATGCGGATTACACCCTTAATTGATTGGACTGTGTCTGTATTATTACATTATTGGATGTGTAATTCACTCGCAGCATTATTGTATTATCCGGATTGTGTAACAAGCTTCAGTGGATGTTTTTATTTTCGAAAACATTTTGAAATTGACAATACACGTAATAAAAATATATTAAATTGTTGTTTGTCATCAAAGCCAGTTTATATGCAAAGTCTACTCATTATTTCATTATTACGTCAAAGACAACAGTCTCTTCCAGCGTCCGTGACATTTCGCAAAGCTCAAAGACAAAGTTATTGGAATTTCCCCATCAAAAGAGCTTCAAAGCCCTTCGTTACAGGATAGGTATCGTTAGGAGGCCTGCATTCCTGGAACTTTGTTCTTCTTTGAATTTATAAGTGACCTCTTTGATAGGTAAAATACCTGACTAGAGTAAACATAAAATATTAATTACGATGAGGCTATATTTATTAATTAAAAAAAAGAAAAACATTTGTACTGTCGTATTTTCACTGAGCATTTTCCATTTTAATTGTGTCAAAGAGAGAGTTTTAAAGGTAATAATGCACCAAGGTATCTAATGCGTAGATAGAGTGCCATAGGTTCTAAGTGTTTGTCGGACAGTAGAAAAAATCTTTTGCCCAAAATAAATTAAATTTGATAGATTAGTAACAGAATACTATAACAAAATTTAGATTTGCAGTCACTAACACTGCTTGGAAATAAAAAGGTGAATTAATATGAAAAATTCGTCTGAAGGCACACCTACGGCCCTGACACGTGGTAATTTAATTTATTTGGGGCCCCCATTATCTTTGCTCAATCCACCCCTGTGTCATCAACTACGACTACCTACCCACTTCGTTTCTAAGGTTGATTGTTGAGTGTTTAAGGAAAGTTCTAATTAATATTTAACATAAAAACTAAATAGTGCATGAAAACTTAGTGTTATTTTTAGTTTTGCTTGCATTTAAAAAAAAAACTAAAAACAGTACCGATAAATCATTCACCTATGAGTTTCAGTCCACTTGTTTTAATAAGTAGGTACTTAGGTCCAAATTACATAAAACATTTTTTTTTTTTAATAAATAAATCCCGAGGCATTTTGCAAAAAGAAAAAAAAACTTATTTCGAAGGTATTTTGACCCAAGTTTCTCGGAAAAAGTCATTTTATTCGATTCAAAACATTAAAGAAGATCTGTGTGATTTCGACTTTTTTCTTGGTTATTCCGCTTCCCCTAAGGTATGTCACCCCTGTCACCAAGGTGTTCCCACCCCTCTGAATCAGTCGCTACCTCAGCTCAACCCTCAGCTAATGAATGCGGGAGCAGCGAAGGTGTCAAAACAGTAATGTCACAGTGTCAAACTTGGATGCTCTACTTATAGACTCTACATTTAAAATATCTCTTTTAAGAATCTACTCTTACGATCTTCGTCACTTGGTGGAAAATCTGTTGTTACAGTCTGAATTTGTTTGAAGGCGTAGGTAACATAGTTAGATCACGAACATACGTACCACGCTGATTTGATTATTTATAAACATTTTTTTATTTACTAATCACTTCTGCTCGGTTCGGGTAGTATCTAACCTCCTTATCAAATTATAAAAACAATGAATTGAGTTTTCATCGATACTTTCGCAGGGTTCGAGGATATAATATCAACGGATATATATCATGATATATGTTTATCACGATATACTTATATCCACTGATTTTTAAATAAATATCAATGATAATTATTATTTCCGATTTTAAGACAAATATCAATTATATATATCCACATAAAAAAGTTTTTTTTTTTTTAGTTTACTAATGAATTGTTATTAATTTTATATTGGTAAATGAAAAATCTCGCTGTGTCAAACAAGGTGCCTTTACTTATATCACCAAACAAAAATACACGATACACATTACACACGTACCTGCCCTGTGTGTATGGAGGGTTTGAAACGTTAACTGCACATTATGCTAACATAGGGGGTTACTGTGTGGGGTGGGTGTGCAATTCATTGACTCGCAAACCATCTCTACTTGTAAAATGAGAAAATCAGAAACATCTGAATAACTCTTCGTAGTAGCTCAAGAAAGTGGAAAATCTACAGCTATAATAAATACCTACTACGTTGGTGTGTTATCATTTTCAAAGTGTTTTTGGAAATAAACTGCTAGGTAGGTAGGTATATGAAATATTAATTTATTTCCAGACTAAAAATAACTTACAACGTAATTGTTTTTTGACTCTACATTCCTATGCCTAGGTTAGGTATGATATGCCTACATATAAGACTCCTATGTGATATTAATCGTATCAAAATACTGACGCAAATATAACAAAATGCAACTTATTCTTACAGTCAAAGCAACATATTACTTAACTACTTAAATTTTGCTACAAAAAAAATATTATGATAAAAGAAATATTACATACATACATAAAATCACGCCTGTAGCCCTAATGGAGTAGGCAGAGCAAAAACTAAAAATATTACAGAGGTATTTCATTCTTCGAGTCGCAAAGTCCAACAATCACAGTAGCATAGCCCGTCGGTCCTCAAAAGGTACAAGTTGCAATTTGTTTGTTCCCCACCGTTGGCTTAATCACAGCTTAAGAGCTAACAGGGTTTGCTCCGAGGGCCTCAGACGGGAAATGCACAACTATTAGACTAAGGGAAAATTTTAGATAGAACATGTTAATAACTGTAGCCAGCACTTAAGGCTTATACTTTTATTGATGTTGCGTAAAATGACATAGACATCAACATACATAGACATCGACATAGACATAGATCAAGAATGAAAACATTCAAACTAAGTGATTGACTGTTTCCTTCCTTTCCTGGTTTAAATTAGTTTAATTTCGGTGTTTATTCGACGTGACGTCACTCGACCTATTTACTTGACACTGGCAAAATGTCCCCATAGGGACCATTGCTAAAAAAAAAAAAAAAAAAAAAAAAAAAAGTTCCTTCACGCACAGAGTAATGTTTTGATACTGTGCACGGGCGGTAATCTTCATAGAGGAAATTCTAACTTTATGGCTCAAGATGGCGACGGCCCGACTATAATACGTGACGTTTCCTTTTTTTTTTCTTCCCCTCCGCAAGACCCCCCCCCACCCCCGCGCGAACTTATTTGACATGGCGTCGTTTTGCAGTGACTTGTCATTTCTTTCGTAGCGGTTGGTAGCCGATAGAAAGAATTGTTTGAAAGAAAGATTTGTTGTTTGATAACTCTCAATATGTACAACAAGTGCTGTGTAGTGAATTGTGATAGTAGTGCCTACAACAATGGCTGAGACTGATGAGTTGGAACCAAAAGCCTCCTGTAGCAATGTACCAGTTACAAAAGGTAAAATATTTTATCAAACCATACTGGGTGTAAGGGACAGCGTCCCGCAAACTGATAGGGATTGCTCAGTTAACAATGCTGAACAACTATCACCAGGATTTTTTTCAGGAAATGAAAATAAAATTGCTTTTCCATACAAATTGTCTGATCGAGGTGGTCACTTTGTATGAAAAAGCAATATTTTTTTTTCATTTCCTGAAAAAAATCCTGGTGGTAGTTGCTCAGTTTCGTTTACTGAGCAACCCCTATAAGTTTACAGGACGCTGTCCCTTACACCCCGTATATTATGTGGTCACACACACATGCCACATAAATAACACACTGGTATTTCTTAAATATTTGTTTGTTTGTATTTTCAGGAACAAATCCTCTTAAAACGGCGACAATGGCTGTGACTGACAAAGTCGAACCAAAAGCCTCCTAGCCTAGCAATGTACCAGTTACAAAAGGTAAAATATTTTATCAAACCATTTATTTATTTATCGTATGGCAAAAATATTACACTGTGTTAACTAACAATATTATACATAACTTAAATCTTAAATTTAACTCTACGAAGATAGTCCGCAGCATCGCTCGTGAGGTCTTTCAAGTCCATAGGTGAGCCCTAGTACTTGGTGAGAGGGCATTCAAAGATGATATGGTTGACAGTTTGTTTCGGGCATCCGCAGTCACAGCCCTCAGTATCGCTCCAGCCTAGTGATGAAAGAGACTCAGTCCTTTATGTGGTCACACACACATGCTACCACATAATTACACACTAGCTAGCATTTATTAAATATTTGTTTGTTTGTATTTTCAGGAACAAATCCTCTTAAAATCCAATCTTGGTTGCGGAGGTCAGATGGCAGTCGTTCTATGTAAAAACCAGTACCCTCGTTTAATCACCTGGATTAGGTAGCCGATCCCGAGAGATACGGGATAATGCTAGGGAGATGATGATGAAATAGAGGATTAGTAGCCAGGTCGCCACCGTCGCTGCTCTTGACTCAAATTGTTGAATTATTTGTATTAATTTGTATCGATGATTGATTTCTTTTAGCGGTAAAAGAAGTTGTATGTTCTTAAACATATTTTAATAGCTTGAGATAAATTGATGTGTAATAAGTTTTTTTTAAATACATATATTCCGTAAACAATCACTGGTGTATTATTTATCTACTTCCTCACGAATATTCAAAATAATTAAATTAAATTTAGTTATTAGACTAAAAAGGCTGCATTCCAGCATCAATACTCCCTAAAAGCCTAGATTCCAAATACCTAATCCCGGGCACTCTTAAAAAAAAAATATTGTCATGTATGATACGTGATGGCCATTTTTCGTCTATGGAAGATTTCCGTCTGAACCGTTAGGTTCTCTACTAAGTCTGTGATACTGTGATTTTTTGTGTCCAATTTGTGTCTATACAAGTTTTTCGCCAAAATTTCGTCTTTGACTTTGATATTATTAAAAATTCTAATCTTATCTTAGCATTACAAGATTTTGGTATTTCTTTTGGTGACTTCATTTCACTGTACCATTTCCTACATCTTCTACAATCCAAGGTCCAAAAGCACACAAACCGAGTTGACTGCTATCAGTCTTATCTCACCGAGGAGGGGTGCGAGGTGAGGGGTGGAGGGGACACTACCGGAACCTGTGGGGTGCAGGGTGCAGGACACCCCTGACGCGTCGCACCCCGGCACCACCGTGTTTGTTGCGGGGTTTACAAGGTATATCTGTTAATTAGTTTGGAAGCTTTGTTTCCGGTTATTTTGCAACTGAACTCACGTACACTTGTAAAGACAAATACCCGCACTATTTCCAAGTTGAACTTCACACAGCAGCAGCAGACTGCTGCAGCAGGTGTATACGAAACTATAAGATCTGATGATCGCTGTAACATTATGCCATTCCCAAGGAAAACAAAAAGAAAATTGCATCTGTCACAGTTTTTCCTGCATACCTGCTCCGGCAGTCTGCTGCTGCGCAACTTGGAATAGTCCTATACCTTAAATTCAATCTCATCTCATTCAGTTCATCGAACTAAAGAATTGCACTAACAAACAGACCATGAGATCCAACTCTGTAGCACACTCTCCAATCCTATTTGAATGAAGTCCGATTAAAAAGTAGCCTATTTGGACGACTGCCTCACATGCAAATATGTCCTACTTTGTTTTTTGTCCGGACAAAAATAGGCCGATCTTGTTTCAACGTGCCCGGATTTTCCATGCCGGATATACGGAAAATGTGCAAACGATGAGTCGAATATTGGACCGGACAAATACGTTCGCAATCTAATATGTTAGGGGTCATTCTGTTCCTTTTTTGGAGTTACGTGTGCGGAGGCGTTGAAAATAATGGTATCGATTCGTATACGTGCATAAAATCACTAATCTTGACTAAAATGGTCACCTGTCAGTGACTATCCTGAGAGAACAGAAAGGGAAGGCAACAATTTTGGTTAAGATTTAGTTAAGTCATGCCCTCCACGAATCGATAGCACAATGTGTGCTGTGCTGACGAGTTTATCAATATTTACGTTAGGGGTTAGGTACGACTATTTGCAGAAGCTCTATAGCAAGTGCTCTCTCATGTTCATGAGCAAACCATCAGGTCTGTTGCTTTTTACTTAAAATAAGTTAATTATATCAATACCTAATGCTTTATTCTATCAGTTGCTGATTTCACTGATGCTAATCATAAGAAAAGAATGAAGAGGATAATAAATTACTTAACTGTTTCATTAGTTGACACTACCACTTTTGGTCGTACCTTACCTACACTGTTTGGAACCATTTCAGCCTGAAAACCGACTTAATCTTTTTTAACTAACCTGAAACTTCAGTCAGCCAATTGGGTACTTGCCTGGGTAGCTTAAAAAATTCAAAACGTTTATACTTAAAACTGATGGCTAAAAATATTGTGGATTTCATTCATCATTTTAAAAAAAATGCACATTTCGATTTTAACAATCAAATTAAAAGTATATAAGTTATTGATTTGATTAGTCAATATTTACTAAAATGTGACGTCATAATTTACTATTTTCATACAAAAAAGTGTTTTTGACATTTCATAAAAAGTTGCTGATTTGACTAGTTGGAAAGTAGCCAATTATAATGGAATACAGGAGAAATAATAAAACAATCATTGTCAATTCTGTTTTCCAGCAAATGAAAATTGTTGACTGTTGAAATGAAATTCGAGTTCAGAGGCAACCAACCGTGGGTCGTTAGCTTTATAGGCGTGAAAGAGTACCTATAGTTAATTAACATAGTTCATTGCTTACTGAAACGTAGATTTGATCTATTTTCGTCTATTGATGATTGATAGCAAAATAATAAAGCCTCCTAGCCCTATAGCGAATTACAATGTGTAAAAGGCCACCTTTCTAAACAGAGTCGAATAATAGACATAATTTTTTTCTAATAATTACTACGCCGCCGTAGAGAGCTACTACGCCTTATTCCGTGACTACGACGATGTAGCATTTTCTTTTTAAATTCACTACAAGCTTCGTCTAATTACATAATCATCACTTTAATTGAATTTAGCAATTAAAATTAAATTAAACTTTAAAAAATAAAATTAAAAACAAAAAGTTTTGCCAGCTTGCGCCTTAGTCAAATGTAGTAGCAATTTTTTTTATTTTATTATTTTCCTTTCAGCCATTTAAATCCTTTACTTTTCTCATAATTCGGAGCTGTTATCGTTATTATCGATGATTTATCTACTGATTCAAGAATTCATATTATGACTTCACATTCTTAAACCAATAACGTCAACATAGAATACGTAACGTATTCGGATTCTGATTAGGTATTAGGTTGTGGTAGCCCATGCATCATACTCGCAGAGATTAACTAGGTGTAATGTAGGTTACTAGAAACTACTAGGTTACTGAGATGTGACTAGAATTAATAGTCGCCATCTCGCCATGTTATATAAGATAGCGAGGAAATCATGAAGAAAAGCTAATCTTGAACTAAATCACGTGACTTTATTCAGCTCTTTGTGCCCGAGCCCACTTTAATTTAGCATGGGTTACTACCTCTTTACAATGACCAAAACATATTCAATACCTAAGGCCTGTCAGTGTATCACCCAACCGACATCATATTCCTAGATAAAGACCTTCATCCATCCACTGTAACGTATTATAGAGCCATAGTATAGTTTCCTACATTAGCGGTCTACGATCTTGATTATTCCACTCCGGACCCAGAGCAGTGCCCTTTGTCATCCTAATGACCTGAAAACGGGGGGCGGACAATAGATGCGCCACTATCTGTCTTGAATAACTGCATCTTGCCGCTATTAAGCATCTGGATTGAGAACAGTATTTATCGGAACTGAGATCGGTCGGTATTACATCTCAGCTGATTGAGGAATAGACATGTCATGTTAGTTACTAAGTAGGTAGGACAAGCGGTGTAGTGGATAGGTCCGCTGCCTTCCTGTGGCTGACTCCTATGCAGATCATGGTTCGAATCCCACTACGTAGGCACAATGTGTGTGTCTTCCGAATTTCATAATGTACGTTTATTCGGCGATTTTACGTTAAAGGAAAACATCGTGAGGATGCACGCGCACCACGCGCACACCTACGAATATAAATTCAATGTATGTGGATTCGACCAATCCTTACTGGGCCCACGTGGTCGACTAAGGCCCGGTAGCTCTAATTCAGGGTAGGCTTTTGCTTTTGGTGATATGGGGTAGGTAGGTAGACTTGGGTAGGTACCTAGATGCAACGACCTAGATGACACAACGGTGGGTAGATGTGTATTGAATGGATACTACTTAAGGTATACAAAATAGTAATTGAAGAAAATATAAGTCAAATTAGAGCCTTTCATGGAAAGCGGAAAATTATTAGATTTTATGTCATGTAAGTATTAGCCATGATTTTTTTAGGTTTCAGCTGTACCTACCTAGGTGTAGATATTTCGATCTCAATACACATAAATTGCAGACAAGAAATTTCTAAATCCTAGAAAGTGTTCTAGAAGCTTCCAGGCAATTCCAGGGTGACGTCATGAATGCGTCTCCAGCACCGCATTACTTGTAAGAGGTTACGGAGCCAGGGTTGGCGCGCAGCCGAATCTCCTTGACTCCGTTTTAACTGGGGCTGAGGCCGGCTGGGGTCAAAAGAGTCAACTAAATTGGAACTGGCCTGGCGCCTTTTTAGTGGCGACTGACTGCATAATATTTATAGAAAACAAGCATTATCTTTTAAAAAATTCAGCCAAGTAGGATGCAATTAAAGCAGCTTATGTAAGTAAATTAGGTTTCTTTCGTTTCTCTGTTTTATTACGATCGCAATCTATAAATACCTAGTCTTTTTTTGTAAATACACGAACATAGTCAGTCAACTGGTTAGGCCGAAAGTTCCGAGGCTGTAAGTTTTACTTGACAGCCGTCTGTCATATAAGAAAATAATCGTCAACAAAATCTGGAATGGAATATCTCTACATCCCATGCCTGCTCTGCCACAGGTGAGTAACTTTGGGTCATCAAGTATTAGCCTGTACCAGAATGCTACCATTCTTAAACGCGCAATCTACACTCTAAAACACGCAAACTGCAACCCCTCATTAGCATTGCAACTCTTGGCTCATCGATCCACGCTTTTCAGCATCGCAAATTATTGAATCATGTTATTTTATTTTAAAAAATTGGCGTTTATTTTGAGTAGGTAAACTAATTCAAGAGTACAAATTCTACTTCCGGGTTCCGTTTTTCATAAATATTCTTTTTATAGCAATATAAAACACTATAATACTTATTACAAATCTGGATAACATTTATTGATTTCAATAAAAAATACGAAAATATAACAACCGTTCATCTTATCACACTATTCCTTTACTGTGTACAAAAACAAATTAAAAATAAATATTATATGAAAACTTGCCTTATACTTTACACAAAATTAAGAAATATCTCTTTTCGTTTATAAATAATTGTTCATTTACATGTTTCACGCAATATTATTATCACAGCTATGTCTACAGACTTTACAATGATTACCATACATGAGTTATCTCTAAATAACTTCTATACATACATCAGTGATAATTTGATTATATTAAAACTTTGTATATAATTTGTTATTTATGGTGCTAGAAGACGCCGCATACTTTGTTTGCAGGAATCGCCTTATCTGAAAATAAAAATATACGTTTAATTTTTTTTTATGTTTAGGCCCATGTGGTGTAATAGCAATGGTATGTTGTTGTTTGACTTAGCAAATATAACACTAGTTTTTTTATTAGGGAATATTTTTGAGCAGCGCAACGTTTGTGTACTTATCCGTATTAAATCCGTATCCAATACATATCCATATAAACATGCACAAGCTGTTAAACAATTTACTAGGAAGGCTAAATCGGATTGTATATGGATTACGGATACGGATAAGCGCACAAACGCCCTAACTAAGGGTTTTTACCCGCATCCCACCCAATTAGAAATAGATAAACATAGAAACATTAATAAGTTGTGTTCTCCCCGTAGGAGTCGAACCCACAGCCTCCCGATTGGGAAAGTTAGTGTGAAATTAATTGAAGCTTGATAATGGCTTATTGGTATCGTCGCAAAATGTCCTTTTCGCAAAATGTGCCTTTGAAATTTTTTCTGTCTTTTTATCTAAAAGGGATATTTTGCAACCAAGGGACATTCTGCGACGATTCACTGGAAGATATTAATGAAATCAAAATGAAATACTTACCAATCATCTTGGGGTAGGGCAGGTTGAGCGTATCCATGATCTGTATGAACTCCTTCAACGGCTTGGTCAGTCTCAGATTATACTTCTTTTCCTCCCACACAGTGGTCGCCGTCTGTCCTTTGTAATCGTGTGCGGGGTACAGTGTATAGTGGTCGGGCAAGGTAAAGATGCGTTTGTGTACGGACTCGTAGAGGCACTCGGAGGAACCTTCTTGGAAGTCTGTACGCCCGCAGCCGCGGATCAGTAGGGTGTCGCCGGTGAACGCCATCGCCTGAGAAGGTTACATATGTTTTAGGTTGGTGCATAACTTGTTGGTTAACTGCTTCCGTGGTCTAGTAGTCTGAGCCATGGGCTCTCGATTTTTAATGATTCTAGATCGCTCGTGTCGTGAGAAGACTCTAGCAGGTAGATGCATAGTCTTTAAACCAACCTGATCATGACACACATAGGTGAAGCATCCATTGGTATGTCCCGGAGTAGCAGCCGCGTACAGACACTGACTCCCGAAGGTTACACAATCTCCATCATTGAGATGTAAGTCCGCCTGTGCGCCCGATGCTTTGCCAATAACGCTCTTAGTGCCCGGTAATAAGGCCTTCAGTTTGCCAGTGCCGGTTATGTGGTCCGCGTGCATGTGTGTGTTCACTGGAGTAGAAAGAGAATCAGATTAGATATTGGTATCAATTCGTAGTTGTTAAAATCACGACTTAACTCATATAAGTCTATACCTACCTGTTCATTTTCTATCATGAGAGAACAGAAAAGTGTCCTCTATGAATCGATAACACTGTTTGAATTTGTATTGTAGATAAAGATAAGGCTAGCATATCGGATCGATAAGGTTTTATAAAGTTTGTTTTTACTGGCTTTTTTTTCTGATATTCGGTAATTAGTCGTAATTAATTAGCCATGAATACAATACAATCAATTTTAGAGACGTAGAAAAATTAAAGGCAGAAGTATTAAATCAAATTAGTGGTTTAAAATGTAACTACCTATTACATTCTCACTCTTACAAACTGCGTAACAGAATAGAGAAATAACTACCTATAACTATAATTAACATCATTATAACAATTATATGTAATAGCTACAATATAGGTATTTAGCTACGTTATGTTTGAATACACTGACATTGCATTATCATAAAACAACATTGATAATGATAATATTATTGATCCTACATCCATCATAGTTTAACACCTTCACATATGGACCTATTTCCGCTATCAATTAGAAATGTTTGCTATACTGTGCTTTGGTATAAAGCGCATGAGAGCTAGCGATATTACTGGCACATAAGATAATCCACCCTAGGTTTCAGAGTTAGCAATGCACTTTGCTATCCCATTGGATTAGAGTCACACTAGAAACAACTAAAAAGAAGCAAAATGAAGTCCCACTGGCATAGAGCAGCTTGAAGCCTAACTACTGGACCAGAGCAACGTCTCTCTCCGCTTGTCCGATCATCGGATCGGTCAACACAGCCTCCTTGGTCTTCGTATCGCCGAGGAGGTTATATGCAGCTTACAGAGTACCAAGTTCATACTTACTGGCATAGAGCAACTGGAAGCCTAACTGCTGGATCATAGCGGCGTCTCTCTCCGCTTGTTCGATCACTGGGTCGATCAGAACAGCCTCCTTGGTCTTCGTATCGCCGAGGAGGTATGTGTATGTGCAGCTTACCGAATCGAACAACTGGAAATATGAGATAAAGTTGTAGCTTTGATCGCATTAGAGTTTATTTTCTCTAGTATCCATTTCTCGACTTTTTTTTTCCCGAAGCACGAGAATTATCGTCGAAGAATTCCCGGGAATTCCCGACTTTTCGATAATCTAACTATTGGAAGCCATTATAGCTACTTAGCTGCCATGAGTAAAGAAAAGACTCACGACCACCACTCGTGCGTGAAAGATAATAACATTTGTCGTATATTATTTATATCACATGGCAGCACAATAACTATGTATTTATAAAAGCAACAATGAAATCTTATCAACATTCGATCTCAATCATAAGGAAGGTTTTTTATAGGACCTTTTAAATCAATAATATTCAAGGTTAGCGTCTTATGGAAACGCAAATTTGTGGAAGCAGGGCTGTAATATGTGATAAAGGTGGTAGGATTATTGTACAACAATCCGAACTTCCGTAATTTGGAAAGCACGTGAAGCTACTATTAAATAACATAGTGGTAAGTGCCGGTGGAAATTAAACAGTTTTGTCACTGGCGGTACGAAGTTGCCGATTAGTTGGAACATAATTTCTATGAATAAGGTTTAAACTAGTATCACTTACCTGCCTAAAAAAGAAATTGTTTCCTTTCTCCATTCCTGAAGACATTAATCTGACGTGTAACGCCGGCTTGCCAGCCTGCTTGCCAACCTTAGACACCGCACACACCAGCCCCGTGAGCCTCGCACCACGCAATGAAACTTGTTGAAGCATTCTGTGGAACATAATTATAGAATTACACAACTCTAAAGGAAAATTGCTACACAACAAAAAACACGTATGATGTTCAACTTTAAACTTTAATATCAACCGAATAAGGGCATTCTACGTTTAAAGAACAGAAAGGCTTCAAGGTTTATGGGTATCAGAGTGACTTGCCTGTTTGCTAATTAAATAATGATGCTACTATGACAAATAGAAGTGGCTTTATACTCCGATATGGTGTGAATGGAAATAAATAATATAAATAATAGAGTATTGTCTCGCTCATGATTATTATATTATACATCAACAGAACTTGACAGTGGCATTGTTATAGATAGTGTGTGACCTTGATTGATTTGGAGTTATATCTTCCCATTCCCACAGCTTCACCCATGTTGATTTTCACTCACGACATGATGACCACTACGATTTTAAATCGTATTTTCATCTTTATTTAAATGCCTGTTTGATCGGTGTTGGTTTATGCAACTTACCATGCTCTATCAAACGTTAAATCCAAGCCTATAATTTTTTCAGGGCTTCTTACCCCAAGGGTGGCAGCGGCACCCTACTACCTACAAGGTCAAGGTATGCCTCCGCTGGCCGTCCATCTATACTGGGTGAAAGGGACAACATAGCAGAATCTGATGGGGGTTGCTTGGTCAACGAAACTGAACAACTTTCGCCAGAAAATTCCTTCGGAAATTAAAAAAAAATGACTACCATACAAAATGACCACCTTTATCATACAATTTGTATGGAAAAGCCAAAAAACAATAAAAACTGAAAGAAGTCCTGTGAAAGTTGTTCAGTTTCTGGTAGGTAACAGGACCCGTGTTAAAAAAGGAATCTGCCTTCTTGCCTTCGGCCAATAGCGGCATGCTACTTGACGACTGTAGGTACTCTCTTTTTTGGCCATCGGCCTTCGGTTGGGCCAGCCCCACCAGTGCAGATATGGTTCGCCCGTCGATGAACTGGGCCAACATCATCATCATCGACACAGTGCTGCCAAGTGTCACACATTTTCGGTTCCGCGAATTTTCGACAATTTATCTCGAAAAAATTATTGGGCGAGCTTATTGGAGATTTCTTCTACTACCTTTGATTTGACTCGAGATTTCGAGATATGCGAGCATGTCATCATCAAAATCTCGAACCAAATTATTTATACTTATGTAGGTAGGTATATTTACCTATACAAAATTTTATTTTTAAAGAACAGATTTTGTTAGCGATACCCCACTCAAATAGTAAAATAAACAAAAAAGTATATTTTTGCCCCCCTTTCACTAGTGTCGTCCCAAAAATATTTGATTTAATTATTGATGATTTAATTAATATTTTTAAATGCGATTATTATAAATCAAGCACAATTTTTATTTGGTCACTCATAAGTAATCTGACTTCTTATTTTCTGACTAAGCCACGGGAAAATAAGATGGCTTCTAATAATCTAATTTGACTTTATTTACCTACACAAAATATTCTAAAATAAAAAGAAGATCAAGAATTATTTCAACTTGTCCACCGATTTATGAATTACCACCTAATTTACTAACTCAGACACGGATTTTACAACTCATTAAGATTTTATTTTTTATGGCTTCATCATAAACTCCTAAAAAAAAAAAAATTGGAGCAGGGCATACAAATGGATGGATGTGACGAAATGATAAGGGTTCAGGTTCTTTTGACTATGGAAACCTGAAAAGTGAATGCTTTCTTTATCACATTTGATCCAAGCAGGGATTGCCATACACTATGATCATGATCACGATGATAACTTATCAGTGCAATTGTGACAAGAAATATCATAAAGTATACAAAAAGGTATTATCAAACTTTTCTTGAAAATCTAGTTCTGGGCTCTTGGACTCTTTTAAAAATGATTTACAATATTTGCATGCGTAATTCAATAAAATAAGTCTTAATAAAGTATTTAAGAAGAAGTTAAAGTATTTTATTATTTGAACTAGTAAAAATATATTTATAAAATTATATTTGTTGTTACTTTTCGCAAAAATAATATTTTCATTTTGGAATGATTTAGGTACCTATGAAATGGAACAGTAGTAAAATCTTAGAGGTGAAAAATATATTAATAATAATCATTGAGTGTTAAGAAAAAATACCAATTTTTTCTGGCAAAGACACAGAAGAATATCTACAAAGTACTTACCTACCTACTTTTTGGGCTAATAAATGGATAATGTATTGTAGGTTGCCTTATCTTATCATTGGAAAAAAATTTCTGATAAGTACTAGGTTAAATCTTAGTTACAATAGTTATGGTAATGGTGATAGGTAGGTATGGATGATACCATAATAAACTTAATAAGACAAAGTTCTACCACCCTTCTAATACTAGCACAGACATACTACGAGTTGACTAACAACTATCATGCATGACTTATGGGCTTTTAAGCCAAGTCTCCAGCGCACAAACATCTGACAAAACAAACCCCCGCGGGGCAGAGGGGAAAGAAAATGTTTGAGAAACCCGTCCCCTCTTCCCCGCGGGGGTATGTTTTGTAAGATGTTTGTGCGCTGGAGACTCAGCTTTAGGGATGCATATGCATGATGGGCGGCACATAATTAATATACTACATAATGGGCGGTTTACATTGTTCAAGTCGTAAGTAAAGTGCATTAGGAAAGCTCCTACTTGTACTTGAACTTGAAAGCCCACTGGAAGAACCGTTACACGGTTAAACTTACCAACTGTACTTATGCACTATATTTACAACTTGAACGATGTAAACCACCCATTAGATCTGCAGCATCAGAATTATACCAGTGTTCTTAGGATATCAAGTAGGTATAGTGTAAAGAACCAAGTTGATACATACTTCTAGCTGTGCTTTAAAGTTTATCAGTCTGTGTGATAATTAGTGAGGTAAATAATAAGCTAAGTATTAAAATATAAATAAAATAAGAAAGTAAATACCTGATTTTTAAATGCGGCACAGAAAATACTATTACTTTATCACTGCGCCGCTTATACTCGAAACTATTTCAAGAGCTAAATAATTATCACTGTACCGCGCTGCTTATACTATTAATTTCTTCGAATCAAAGTAAAAAATAAAATAATAAAAAGATCCAAAGAATCGAAGTCG
>JARACY010004577.1:0-26170 GCA_029255725.1 Scrobipalpa atriplicella | reverse complement strand
GTTCCCGTAGCACTAGTCTTTGTTTTTATACTCAAATATTTCTTCTTGATATTCCAGATTCAATCGGCCCATGTCCCAAAGGGCACCTCTTCTCCATCACAGCGATCAGCACGACAGGCTCCCGCGCTGAATGTCGGTGCAAGTCATTTCACGCAAGAGCTGATGATGGAGCGTGCTACAGGTTATACACGCGAGGACCTTGTGCTGCTGACGAGATGATCGCTCGTGGTGGACGGTGCACTAAGGTAAGATTACTGATAAATATGGAGGAGACTCTATATGACATTCATCAGGAGTTCGCAGGGTTCCGAGCTGATGATGGAGCCTGCTACAGGTTATACACGCGTTGTACTTTCATTTTCTACTTTCCCTTGTTACTAAATGGTTTCTTTTCACATTCCAGGTGCCATGCGCCCGCGGCCGCCTCTACGTCCCTGAGCGAAGGCGCTGCTACCGTCCAGGCAACGCAGAGCCCTGTCCAATAGGAGAAGTAGTGGCTTTCGACTTCGAAGCCAGACCAGCACTCGATGGTCTCAGCCATAATGGAGTCTGTGCGTGTGGCAGCGGGTCCTGTACTAGAAGAGAAGTAAGTTCTCTCTATATCTATATTCCTAGCTAAGCTTAGGCTGCTGCAAACCTTACAATGCTAATGATGCCATACTGGAGTGGCTTCTCTGGGTTACTCCATTATAGAAAACCAACAGTAATAAGCGCCGGTGAGCCAACCTATGAAACTTGGCACCCAATAGTTCTACGTCACCATCATTAAAAAAATGTTTTACTTACAGGTGGATGGCTGCCATACGCGGCGTGGATCAGCAGCGTACAACGGCACCTGTCACATCCTGCACACGCAGGGTCCTTGCCCGACCGGCTCCTGGTTGACCCTCGACCCTTACGGCCGGGTGCTCTGCCAGTGCAGGCCCGGTGCGGAATGCAGTAATGATACCAGAGTCGCTGTCAAGAGTTGACGGGGTTGTTGTAGAGTTGACACCGTTGATGTCCAGAGTTGACGGAGTTGCTGTTTACAGCTGATGGGCTGGCTGTCAAGAGTTAATGGGGCTACTGTCAAGAAATGAAGGAGTTGCTGTCAAGAGTTGACGGGATTGCTGTCGACTGCTGACGGGGCTGATATCAATAGATATTGAAGTTGCTGTCAAGAGCTGACGGCTGATTTGATCTCGCAGGCTCATATTGAGTCGGCCATCTTGATTTTCGTTAAGTGAGGAATTGTGTGTGCGTCGCAAACGTAGTTTTTGCAGAAAAGACTACATTATTTTGAGTTAATGTGAATGGATTTTGCAGTATTTGGTGCCAAAATGAAAATGATTTCTAATCGTGAGAGTTTTGCCACCCAGTCGATTTAATAATAGTATTTTTTAAATAAGTGACTCTAATAATAAGCGAAATGGAATAAAACAAAAAATTTAAATTATTTACAGTCATTTCATTTAATGTCGTTTAATAACTTAACATTGTACATTTAATAAAATGATTTAAAGTACGTATAAAAATTAGTCATTAATTAATTACTTAACCTACTTGCAATGTTGCGTGATGCTTGGCTAACAGTAAATTATTATAATACACAGTCATAATTACTAATTATCTGTACGTCTTCTATTTGTCTTTTAATTTCGTCTGTGATTTTCCTGAAAAGGAGAAAAAAGTATTTTTAGATTGCATAGAAGTAGAAAATTATAAATGATTCTTAAATACTGTAAAGAAAAATCGGCCTTATAACTTTTAGTTTGAAATATCTAACACAAAAAATAGGTAGTTATTATTCCTTCCTCTGGCTGCTCTTCTACCAAACTAGTTATTCAAAGTTTGAAATAATTTCTTCAGATTTCTAATAATTAAAAAATAAGGCTATATCCTTTTGGCCCTCCTATGTTAAATGTAAGCCTAGTAGTAACCAGTGTAATCTGGGGTCACTTGCTACTTATAAGTTCAATTTAATGCAGAACAGTACCATACAGTACAGTACTTACCGAAGTATATCCTATAGACCTGGTTGAACGGCATCTCTATGCAGACGGTGGTCAGCACTGATATTACCAGCACTGAGAACATTTCTGGGACATGTAACTGAAACAACGGAAAAAACAGATTGAATTATCATTTGGAGTGACGGTCGCTGGACCAAGGCGGTAATAATTATAAGTGGCTGCAATATTATCTAAACGTCCAGTAGCAGACCAATGGGCGCTTTTCCACTAGACGGCACGTCAACGGCAACGGCCACGGCACGGTACCGTCGACGATATCGTGGATGAGATAATGTATGAAAATCAATGAAATTATATGACACGCTTTTCCACTTGCCGGCATGGCACCGTCACGGCATGTCATCGATTCCCATAGATATTGTCACGTGATCGTCGCCGTGCCATCGCCGTTGCCGTTGACGTGACGTCTAGTGGAAAAGCGCCCAATGGCTAGTCAACTGATGAGTTTGTGGTGATCGGGTGAAAGCTGTGGATGTGGAAGGCACAGGATTGGTGTAGATGGCATACAAAAGAAGAGGCTTTTACTCAGCTGGTTAGATATGGGCTGAAATTGTAGCAGTAAGAAGTAATTTATGATTTGATAAGCCTCCTACGCGGTTTTCGTATGAATGTTGTATCTACCAGAAGAATCGAAGACTTAAGTAGGTTAGGTATACCAAATAGTCGAAGAAATGGGTTTGTTAGGATAGATGATTATTTCTAACGAGTAGCTAAGTTTAACA
This sequence comes from Scrobipalpa atriplicella, assembly GCA_029255725.1. Lineage (NCBI taxonomy): Eukaryota > Metazoa > Arthropoda > Insecta > Lepidoptera > Gelechiidae > Scrobipalpa > Scrobipalpa atriplicella. The sequence continues at coordinate 23,436 of JARACY010004577.1, read as the reverse complement.
CAAAATACAAGCTTGTTTCCTTTCGACACTGACAAATTGTGAAGGCGTTTTATATAAATAAAATCATCGTGCGTGTATGCAACATGGCGTACTGATTCTGAATGAGGATGATATGCGAGCAAATGATTCGTTTTCTTACCAGCAGTAGCGGTGTGTAGTATTCCGGATTCCTCTGTATGCCCACGTTGTAGAAGAAGATGGGGAACTGAGTGAGGTACACGCCATACGCAATCTTGTTGAAGAACTTAAACACTCGCGAATCCACGAATGCGGCTCCTTTTTCTGGGAAAATAATGTTATCAAAGGTTTTGAAAGAAGTTTCGAGTTTAATCGTTTGCTGTTTGGTATTAAATATTGTCCCAAAATTTCCTCATATTTTCTTAAAGCTTTTAGTTCTTTTGGCTTCTAGGTAAGTACATTTTATTTATTTATGCCTCCGTGGTCAAGTAGTCTGAGCCATGGGCTCAGTTCCGGAGGTCCCGGGTTCGATTCTCGGCGGGGGACAACGATTTTATGCTGTCGTTTCTAGTTATGTTAGGACATTGCAAGCTGACCACCTGATTGTCCGAAAAGTAAGATGATCCATGCTGTCGGATGGGTATGTTAACAGTCGAGTCGGTCCTGTGCTAATTTGTTCTCGCAGGCTCATATTAAGTCGACCAACTTACCACTAGTATAATTATTGCAAACAGCCCAGTGCGCTATGCTCATGTAGATTCCCCACATGATTGGTGAGAATGCGGCAAAGACTGCGGCTGGACCAGGCGTGAAGGTGTAACCCTCGAGGCCCATCTGGTACGGGTAGCATATCGTGAACAGCATCAGGCCGATGGCGAAGAACCAGAGGATACGGGCTTGGATCTGGAAGAGGTGGAACCTGTTATGATTTGTGGTGAAATCGTGAGTGATTTTTAATATACTACGGAACAAATGCGTAGCAGACCAGATGTCGTCAATAAATGGATGGGTCTGATTGTACAATTTTTCTTTGCTTTGTGTTATTGTTATGTGTTTTCTTGTGCAATAAAGAATATTTGTATTGTATTGTATTGTCTGTAGAGAAATGTTTTTCTTTCTCTTAGCGAAAGTACTTGCCTAAGACTCCCAAAATAAGGATTTTCAGAAATGTCATAATACTCTCTAATTCTGCAATAGTACATTGTTTAACGAGGAGAGAACATGACCGATTCCCACGAGGGTGTAGTTTGAGGCCCGAAGCGCAGCTGAGGGCCTCAATACACACGAGTTGGGAATCGCATTTTCTTCCGAGTTATACATAGTGCTTTATACTACACCTATGAGGAAAATATAATCAAAAATCCTTGTAAGATAAAGAATGATATCACTTACATGAGAAGATAACTTAAGAACATTTGAAGTGTCATCAATCATCCATGCGAACAGAACACAAACAAACAAAACACATATTAATACAGTTACACAATACATCGAAAACACTAAACACTTAATTTACATTAAATAAGTCATATAAATCAAAGAACGAAAAAGAATTCGCGCGGACATGTTGATTTTGCCATATTTTTTACTTAAAAATATAAAAGAGACAAATGAAGCAAAGCACATACTGCCAAAAAATGTGAGTGGCCAGTATCATTTTGTGGGCTTCGACATAGAAACTTTGTTTGTTTTTTGGCATTCGCCTGTTTCTAGTTTTGAATTATGAATTTAAAAAAAAAATAGGAGGGGAGAAAATACTTTCTCCCCTAGGGGAGAAAGTAAATCCCATATATTTTTGCCGCCCGCATATTCGTTCGCTTGGATTTACGTACTTTCTTTCCTTTTTTTAAGTAAGAACTAATATACTTTCCGAACAGGTGTAGTATAAAAGATTTTTCTTCTAAGCATTAGGGAATGTTATTTCTCTTGTATCAAATTGATAGCGGTCGATACACAAACCATTTAAGGTCAGAGGTTAAAACTAACTGTGGCGGTTTCGTACAATAATTTGAAAACTCACTCGATAGAATAAGTAGGAGAATGTTGCCTCTTAGTAAGTAGTTCAAATTTCCTTACTTGTGACAAAGTGAAGTTGAATTTCTTTGTCCTGATGAAGTAAGCCATGGCGACTCCGATGAGGTAGATGGTAGCTCTATGTGTTGGAAGGATGTAGCAGAATTTAGCCGCGTCTAGTAGTTTCTGTACTCTGTGGAAGTAAAAGAATGATGTGGTAAAAAACGGTTTTATAAAAGAAATATGAGAATTTGACTAAAATGAGGTAATATTGGACATTAATTTGAGCAAATAAATTTGATAAAATAAATTGTATAGTTTGGTAATTTCGATTTGTAAAATTTTATATTTTTTTTATTGTATAATTTCCGTCTGGGTGCTAAGAGCCCTTGTAAAATAAAACATACCCTTGATGCAAACAATGCTACATAATGTAAGTGTTTTTATCATTACAGTGAAATAATAACGTTGTATTTCATTCATAATCATCACTTATAATAAATATTTCCGTATTAAAACATTAAATAAATGGACGGCAGTTACATTCATTTAAAAACAATACAACATGTAATGGGTAAAGTATTCATGAAATGAGAACTAGGTAAGCCTAGCATGCACACAATCAGACATTATTTCTTTGTTTCAAAATAATCCTTTTTGCCATACTAAAATGACCGTTTTATAGTTCGATTTTCCATCATCATCTTCCTAGCCATTTTTCCGTATTTCACGGGTTCGGCTACCGATTCAATCTAGGGGATTGAACGAGGGTTGGTTTTTACACAGAGCGACTGCCTGCCATCTGACCTCCGCAACCCAGAAGGGAATCGTTTTCTCCATAACATAAATTATATCTTTGGTTCTAACCATTTCAAGAATATACAGCTAGATTTATCTTATCATTCACGAAATAAATTTTAAGGAATTATTTAGACCATAAAACTGAATAACTATGGAATATAGATCGAAATATGAATTAAAAAAAAAAAAATTGTACTCCCATACAAAATAGCTGCAATAACTGATATGACATCTTCCCAGTAGAATTATTCGTTTCAAAATTGTTCTGTAGAAAAAGTTGTTCAGTTTCATAGTGTAAACAAACCCTTATTTATCTGGTGAATGAAAAAGCTCGCTGTTTTATAAAAATATAGACGTATTTTTTAATATTATTATCTTGTTTTAAAATAGCAATAAGTAAGCAGTTTGAAGGTGAACGACATTCAAAAAGTCTATGCATTCAAAGTTAACATTTTAGCCGAAAATACGCATTATTGTTAAAAAAATTGTCGTTTTCCTCCAGGTGCATAACGAGTTAGTATTTTAAATGTTTCTGTTTATACAATATGGTGTCATAGTGTCAAAATAGTTTTTTTTTTTTTTTGTTAGCCTGGGATATAAACAAGAATAATGATTTAAATTTTGTAGGTATATGGATGGCCATGAAAATGGGAAAACCACTGACTTATATTATTGTCTGCTATTTATCTAACTCTTGCTTTATAATGTGCATTAAAATTGGTCAATACATTTTCATAATAACTTAATTTTTGATGTCTAGATTTAAGTATTGGTCAGAGGGAAGGTAGGAACAAGAGAGAAGTGAGGGAAGAGAGGGACAAGAGGGAAGGGAGGGAATAAAAATAAAAAGACTTATGCTGACAAAAAATACTTACGAGATCCCAAAGTACACGAACATACTGATGTCGTACCAATAGATGGCGAGGTACCGGAGGATAGTGAAAGCCACCGCGATGAACACCACCAGGGATCAGCCCAGGGTACGGGACTTCCACAGCAGCATCAGGAACATAAGGGAAAGAAGGGACGAGAGGGTTGTGAAGGCAGGGAGGGAAGGGAGTGACCAGAGGGAAGTGAGGGAAGGGATGGACGGAAGGGAAGTGAGAGAAGGGAGGGAAGGATGGGACAAGAGGAAGTGAGGGAGGAGAGGGACAAGAGAGAAGTGAGGGAAGAGAGGGACAAGAGGGAAGGGAGGGAATAAAAATAAAAAGACTTATGCTGACAAAAATACTTACGAGATCCCAAAGTACACGAACATGCTGATGTCGTACCAGTAGATGGCGAGGTACCGGAGGATAGTGGAAGCCACCGCGATGAACACCACCAGGGACCAGCCCAGGGTACGGGACTTCCACAGCAGCAGCATCAGGGGCAGGGTCGCCACGTAGAGCTGCATGTCTATGCCGATTTGGTGGGTATGTGTCAGGCACTGGAAGAAAAATTGCAATATTTAAAACTAGAAGTACGTCATAGATGGAAATAGCATACAAAGAATTTAATATTGGATAAAACGTTGAGGTTCATTTAGTGAAAATCTGGCTGACATTTAGTAACAGTTCAGAAAATAAGCATCAGTAACTGTGTCAACTTTGATTAACCTTTCACATACAGCTAAATATAAACGTTCAATACACTAAAATAGAACAGCAGTTTAATTAATTATATCAGTGAGAATCACGCGGATATTATTCTGTTAGAGTAAACTAAATATTATGATTAAATTTGAAAGCAATCATGATTTTAAATACATCGTGTAATGAATGACGTATTATGTTCAAGACTGTCCTATAAAATTGATGTTGTTTTCAGGGTTCTCGTAGGATCCATCTGTGTGTTATTAGCATTTTTTTAAATAAAGGTTTTTTCGGAGAAAGTACGAGTAGGTACCCATTAATAGAGCAGTAGTGTAGTAGGAGATCCCTATATTTTTTTTTAATTTGCATAAAGTTACTTGCTTGTTGATAACTGGCAGCTTGGCCAGCGTTTTGATAGACAGATATTTAAAGATTTTGACTTGGCTTGTTATTATTTTGTTACCTTGATTTTGATATTTGATTTAGTTGTTGTTTTTCTGATCTGTCTTGCTTATTATGTTTTGTTTTTTGTTTTGGTGTCTTTAATAAAGAATTATGATCGAAGGCAGTTTTTGATTTTAATATTGCTAAAAGAGTTATTTGAAGATAACTAAAAATTCGAACACAAAATTAACCAAATATCTGAATTTCTGCAATTACTCTATCCTAAGCAACTGAACCTAACAAAGTCCTATAAAAAACCGAGTCTCCAGTGGCAATACGAATGTCGGTGACTCGGTAACCTTTTAGTTGTATAACATCCACGCAGCCATGAGAACTGGAACATATTGTACCATATTACCCATTATTGTTTCACTCTCCAAGTGATTTAATTAGACATATTCGTCATATTATGACGCACAGATTGTCAGTTGTTATTAATTGATGTGGATATAAGGAACTGGTATTTCGGAAATTGGGCAATTATTAACGGGAATTCTGCGAAATGGAATTGGTAATATTGTTAGGGGAAGTTCTTGAAAGCGAAATTAGGACTTCGGTATGATGTTGGATTATAATAATTTCATTTCTTCTTAGAGTTGTCGTAGAAATTTCATCAGCTCATATACGTGTCCACCGAAGGAGCCTACACTGGAATAGGGCGACCACGTGGGCTCAGTACCGATTGGTCAACTAAAAATTTACTCGGGGTCAAATGAAGGGAATTATCAGCATCGGTCTCAAGACCCCAAGATGAATTAACGTTTAGTAAAAAAGTACAACACTCACCAATCCGATCTAATCACTGGACGGACGTCTCTATCCATTTGGAAAAGGGCATACAATTCAGAATTTAGTATCAGAAAACAGATGCTCACCATATTCTCAAATCCAAAGTAGTTGTGTATGAAGAGGAAGCTCTTCCACATGTTCTTTTCGCAGACCCTGCTGTGCTCCTCCACCACCAGGTTCCACTGGGGGCCGTTGTTCACGTCCGGCAGGATGTACGTGCAGAACAGCATCAGGCTCAGGAACAGAGGGAACAGTCTGGAAATGGATGAAGTTTTTTGTGGTACAAAAATATATAAATAAATATTTGGTGTTACATAAATTCAAATATGTTTTCCAAAATTTCTTTGTTTTTTTTTTGTCGTCTTTTATTTTTTTTTAACAGCCCGAAGTGTCCCACTGCAGGGCAAAGGCCTCCCTCCCCTTCTTCCATTCCTCCCTGTTTTGAGCCTTCTCTAACCAGTTTTGGGCGTATGCATCTAGCTCGTCACGCCATCTTTTTCTGGGACGACCTCGTGCCCGTCTCGCGTCTTTTATTTAATTTTCTTTTAATAAAGATATTTGACATATTTTGTTGATATATCTTTTACATTTATAAATACCGATGTGGTATCGTAAGTAGGATGGGCAGTTGGGCACGTGTCAAATTTTTTATTCATTATGAATGAATAACATAAGGAAATAATGGTAATGACTGGGCAAAAAAAACTGCTTTTAAATTGACATTTAAATTCCAAACTGGTAATAACTGGTATTATTATTGTGCAAGATGGCATTAGTAAATATCAGATATCCAAACTGTTAATTGGAATTTAACACCACCTACAATATTAATAAAATCTAGGGCCCGTATTTATAATCAGCTCTCAAGAGTGACAGTGAGTTTGAGTTCGTATCAGAAATGTCATTTCAGTACAAAACGATCTGTCAAATCCATACTTAATATTGCTCTCAATCTTGAGATCGCTTTATAAATACGAGCCTAGGTATACTTTCTTACGTTATTCCTACTTTTCGGTCTTTTCAACCGGATTTTACCCGATCTCCCGCCTCGAGACCCTCAAGGAAGGAGAGGATCAGGTTCTAATATTATAAAGAGGAAAGATTTGTATTTTTGTGTGTATGTTTGTAACGAATAAACTCAAAAATTACTGGACCGATTTCAAAAATTCTTTCATCTTAGATAGAAAGCTAAGTTCACCTTGAGTCACATAGACGGGAAAACTTTATTTAGCAGTAACACCGCTGACAAAAATTATTATTAGGTACTGATGAAAACTACTGGACCTACGGTAAACTATCAGATCGATTTTAGTTTTTTTTTTTTTTAATTGCAATGTTTAATTACCTAGAAATTCTGTATGCTATCTTATTCACGGAAAAACTCACAAAGTCGCGATTAAAACCACATACAAAATGCTAGTTTAGTTGATAGTCACGCAGAAGGCTAAGAAAACTAATTTCCCCCAAAAACATAGAAATTTAATTTTGCATTACTGCAGTAATATCTAATTTTTTTCAGAATTTGTCTGCCATTTTGAATTTTCACCCCCAAATGACGAGATAAATTACCCTAAAAAACACATGTTATATAAATATGACCCTAAAATGCCACTAGGAACAAGAGCTTCGTTTCATGACGCGAATGTTAAACAATTTGTGGTTACATATCAATAAATAACCCTGAAATGAAAATGGTTTAAATAAATAAAATTTTGTAAACAAACCGAATGAATGAGAGTATGAAATTTATGTAAAGTAGGTACTTTTAATAATTTTAATTAATAGTTGTTTGTATTGGTTAATAAATACTTGTTTATCATCGGTTACTTTGTCTGCTTTTGATGGGTATAATTACCATAATATTTCTGATAAAATCTGACAAACCAGGTGCGGTATTAACTTTGTTTTAATTTTCTGTTTAACTTCCATGCCATGCTGGAGTGGCAGCAATAAAAAAAAACATAGAATGTTCTACTTCTAGCTGTTATTTACCTATCCCTATACGAATGATTGTGTTTTTTATTTTCTGTAAGATTCCCTTTTGAAAGTTGTTCAGTTTCGTTGATTGAGAAACCCCTATCAGTTAGATTGTTATTTTGAACGGGATTATTACTGCGATTATATTTATTGTTACCTCGATATTTCAGAGTGGTTACACACTCCATGATCACGAGTAGAGTGGCGAGGCGAATGTTGACATCTTCTAAGGGAAACCATATTGGTTTGAGGGAAGCTGTCCCTTACACCCTGTATTAATTGAAACTCATCGAAACCACCGGGCCTCGAAATTAGTCTGTTGTTGATATCGATGGTGCCTTTCCTCTCCAACTCCTGAAGAATGTCGTCCGCGTTCAGGAAACCGCGGTAGCTCAGTTAGAGCGTTAGGACGGTATTCCAAGGATGCAGGTTCAAATCCTGTCTGCCGTTGAATTTTTATTTGTAGTTTCTCATATTTTATTCATAGACACTTACCTAAACCACCTGGAAATGAGTCTGTTCTTGATATCGATGGTGCCTTTCCTCTCTAGCTCCTGCAGAAGGTTGTTTGCGTTCAGGAATCCGCTCAGGTACAGGAAACTGTCCGTGTACAATATTGCTGAACGACCAACTACCGCCCAGGGCATGCCGAATACCTGGAAAAATAAACTTTTAGGCCCGTATTTATAATCAGCTCTCAAGAGTGACAGCTAGTTTGAGTTCGTATCAGAAATGTCATTTCAGTACAAAACGACCTGTCAAATCCATACTTAATATTGCTCTCAATCTTGAGATCGCTTTATAAATACGAGCCTTAGATTGGTTGAATATATTATAAAAAATCTTATATGCCAAGATTTTTCATCCACCAAAACATTTCAATGCCTTGTTTAGAACAAGAAACTCAAAAACTTTATTTAAAAGAAATATAGAGGGTGCCACCGCCACTATGCCAGAAAATCTATTACGAAGCCTGGGAAGCGCTTTAGGTCCATATTAATAATCAGCTCTTGAGACTGACAGCGAGTTTAAGTTCGTACCAGAAATGTCATTTCAGTACAAAACGGCCTGTCAAATCCGTACTTAATATTGCTCTCAATCTTGAGATCGCTTCATAAATACAAGCCATAGTATAGGTCGTACCCCTGAAAAATACATTTCCACGAAATGTAGGACTGAAACTTGAAAGCTTGTAAAAAAAGTAAAAAGTTACACGTGGAAGTAAAACCTTTACCACTCGTGGCTGTATTTTTTTCAGGGACACGTGAAATATCAAATGTCTTGTTCGCTTCACATGAAAAAAGTAAAACGGGGTAGAGGTAAAATCTATCACACATTTTAAAACAACACTTCATATACAGGGTGTTAATTTAATTGCGTGCCATAGCTTAGGGGGTGTTTCAGTAACGTAAAAGGAGCCCATAAAAAATATAAAAAAAACCAACTCTAAAAACAAAAAAGTCAATAGTGTGTATTTATTATGATTCCAAGAGCTATGTCTGGACGCCGCGCTATAACCGAGCCCGCGCCACTGGTTGATAGCGACTCGCGCGTCGCGCCGCGCGGGATTGGTTATAGCCGCGTTATAGCGCGGCGGCCAGACGCAGCTCTGGGAATCTTTATAAAAACCTACCGACTATTGTTATTTGAATTTTTTGATTTGGATTTTTTTAAATATTTTTTATAAGCTCCTCTTACGTTACTGAAACACTTATTACTACGTATTACGTATTAAATTAACACCCTGTATATTTTCAAGCTCTACGCTCCAGTTTACATAATTTAATACCTAGAAGAAAATAAACCTAACGAAACGCGATTCAATAGAGATAATGTTACAAAGATAAGAGTTTTATTTCAAAAGGATTATACTTCAAGAGGTGTTCTGCTCCGCGAAAGCCTTAGCGAAAATTCCGGGCGTTAAACGGATTTATTTTCCATTAAAAAGCACAGCGTTAAATGCATTGTTTTTTCGCTTTAGCGCTTGCAACGCGAAAGCTGTTGTCCAGAATTATCTACTTCCCTATCTAAACGAAGTGGGTTATTATGTACGAAGATAAGACCTGCTTAGCATTGGATTTGATCAAAGATCTATCATTTTTAGACGCAACTATTTGATAAGTAGGTAGATACCTATTTGTAATAATACAGATATAAATTATAAATAGACATATAAATCTGACAGGTGGAATTCTAAACGCAATGTTATCTTATACTACCTTTTCGTGCAACCTTTACTTGGTAATATTTCATGAGAATGGCTTCACTACAAATTGCACATAATAATAGTATAAAGATTGGACAAATAGAATGAGTCATTCTATGTCAAACAAATTGCCAGCAAACCCTGGCCAAATGCGGTTGATTTGATGAAATATATGGATTTTTATTTTTATTCAATGCTGTTGATGTTGATTATGGAGCCTTTTTTGTTATGGAGCTCCAACTAGAAAACCCAGTCTACAGATGAGATGACAGGTCTATGGTTTTTGATCAATGCTGTTGCTTCAGCGGTTTAAGCCGCGTTCGCTCGATCGGATTATGGATCTTGTTGTTTGTTATCTTAACCTCGAAAAAGAATATTTGGAAATCATTTTGTCAGAAAGTTGGGAAGATTTAGGTCAACCCTGAAAATTTCTTTTGCTCTTTGCAGATAAATGATCGAAACGCCATTCTTTTATCGTAAATTTCTCGGAAGGTTCCATTCAGTATTTCAAGTAGGCACCAGCTGCATTAAAAAAGATGAGGAAAAAACGTCTTGAGCAACTTTTTTCCAGTTTTTTGCTGTTATTCTGTCCTCCGATTTCATTCGTGTTTACATGAATTTTCCCTCAAGATTCAGGTCTTTTAAAGTGGTTAAAGATTTTTTCGTTACCTTTTCATGCCAAAACAGCTCAAGGGGTTTTTATAAAATTTTGCAATCTAGGCCCGTATTTATAATCAGCTCTCAAGAGTGACAGCTACTTTGAGTTCATTTTAGAAATGTCATTTCAGTACAAAATTTGATATTGCTCTCAATCTTGAGATCGCTTTATAAATACGAGCCCTAGAGATGGACATAATAAGCTACTTTACTGCAGTAAAGGTACCTCATTCAAGCGGAAAACCTCAAGTAACGTTTGGTGAATCTGTGGCCGTGGGGTGAAAAGAGAGTAGTACATCATCATCAGCTCATAGGTATACATACATCCCCACCGAGGGGCATGAGCCTACCCTTGAATAGAGCGATTGGGCCTTAGTCGACCACGTGGGCCCAGTACGTATTAGTCGTCTACACTACACACCTTTGAATTTTTTTGCAGGTGTGTGCACGTTTCTTTACGATTTTTTCCGTCACCGTAAAAGCGCCGGTTAAAAGTTTCTACAAAATAAGAAATTCGGAAACCGAAGAACACCATCGCCATAGGTTCATGGTGGGATTCGAACCACGACCTGTTGTTCAGGAGGCATTGGGCCTATTATCCACTATACCATCGGGCTAAATCTTAAAAGAAATAAAAAAAAACTAAATAAAAAAAAGTTACGGCCAACTCACCCCAGCATAAGAGACCTTGTTCACATACGGACTGTGCGCCATCGCCATGGACTTGTGCGCTATGAGCAGAGCGAATGCGTTCATGCCTCTGAATGCGTCCACACCTGTAGAGACAAAGTAAAACATTAGTACTTGACTATACCAGACAACTACCTCCGTGTTCTAGCGGTCTGAGCCATGGGCTCTCGACCCGGAAGTCCCAGATTCAATTCCCGGTGGGGGACGACTTCGTGTTGTTGTTTCTAGTTAGGTTAGGACTTTGCATGCTGATAACCTGATTTTAAGAAATGTAAAACAATCCATGCTGTCCGGTCCTGCGCCTGATTTCTCTCTGGTCGTGTCAGTCATTGAGTGTGCGTTGCGCAAACACTTGGGTACTTAAAACTATTCTCGCGTTGATCTCTGGGAGACTGGGTGCCGTCACGGATAATCGGTTGGGAGGACTATACCAGACTAAAACAGTTTTCTGCTGGACTTATGATATATCATCATACCTTTCACTCTGCTAGGCTCATCAGTCAGATCGAAGACTTTCTTGAAATTTCTCTTCAGTGAGAACGCGTTTAGAAGTTTCTCGAAGTTAGTGGCGCCCTCTTTGCCGTCGTCGAGTAGCGTGCCCAGACTAAGGAGGAGCAGGATCGCAAGGAAGAATGTTCTGTTAGAAAAATAAAGAGTCTTATATTTAAGGGATAAAGTGTGATTTTATGTATGTATGTATGGAAAGCTATACTTATTTATCTACGTACACTAGATTTATAAGTATCGCAGACAAGTCACTCTGTAAAGTCTATAAAACTTCTATAAACCAACATACTAAAAAGGTTGAAATGTAATTTACGATGCTGCGCAAATTAACGCTAGGTATAAAGTGAATAATGATGAAATCACCGTAACATCTTGCACATTGTCCAGTAGGAAGTATGATAAGTAACTAATATATCAATGTTGAAAACTTGAAACGTTTTATAGTATTTTTAATCATGCTTTTTGAGTCAATAGTGAATCAAGAATCATCTTCGCTTAAGTATGTCCTTATTCATCTTCCTTTACAAAACTAAACGGTCTTTATTATTTTCTTGAGTAAAGTGAAGCCATACTGTCGATAGATTTTGTATTTTAATATCGATAAAAATATCGATAGATATCGATAATCTCTCTGCCAGTTTTCTGAAGTTTAACAAAGATGTGTCAGGTTTAATTTTTACTTTTAATTTATTTACTCTGAATCACCTGAACAATCAGAAAAAAAATACTCCATGCTTCGGAGGGCACGTCATGTTAAGCCGTCGGTCCTGGTTGCTGTCTTTGATAGTGGTTGTTACACACACCATATCAGAGGTAAATAGGCCATACACAGCTAATTAGATGTGCTATTAGACGGTTTAACATCTGACACCAGGGTTCATCGGGTCGATTGACTCGAAATCGAAACCCACACAAAAAGTAGAGGAAGAAGGTCAGGTTTAACCAGTTCCTTGGGTACAACACCGTTATTGCATTTTTTTCCAGCTATCGATAATTTGTGTACGATACCGTTGAACACCACTATCAATGGTATTTATTAAGAAAAACACCATGGCATTGATATTGTACACTTTGTGTCAATTACCTGCAATCTCTGACTCAATGCTATATTTCTATTATGATGTTCTTTTATAAGTACATCAACAGACAAGTACATTATATATTAACAAGGTGTTTTAGTGCTAATTAAATTAGTAAATCTTAATAAAACTTAGAAAATGTTTGGGCTTGCTTATTTGATAATGTTTATGTTGCTAAGTCGAGTTTTTATTCAGTTGGTTGTAGGTAGTTGTGCTAAAAATTTCATTCACAAAGAAAGTGGACACATTTGTCTGTCACTTTCTTAATTTTGACATAAGAACAGGATAGCAGATAAACACATGTTTATGACATTCCTAATTTGACGTAAAATAAGGAACATGCTCAATGCTCAGTTCTTATTTAAAGCATCTTATGTCAAATTAGGAATGTCAAAAACATGTGTTTATTTGCTATCCTCTTCTTATGTTAAGGTGACAGCGCTACTTAGGCTCGTATTTATATAGCGATCTCAAGATTGAGAGCAATATTGAGTGCGGATTTGACAGGTAATTTTGTACTGCAATGACATTTCTGATACGAACTCAAGCTCGCTGTCACTCTTGAGAGCTGATTATAAATACGGGCCTTAGAATAATGTCGCGAGAATGACGCCATTTTCATCTTATTATTAGTTAGCGAGATTGGGCGGTTCTTTTCCTTCCCTATATCATAGAGATAAATTTCAAAGATATAGGATATGATAGGCTGTCAAATGTGACATTGACCGCGAATGTGTTAATAGGTATTGAAAAGGCACCTTTATTATTTAAATTCGGTGACTAAAAGTTTTCTTTTGTCGTTGTCAATGTACTAATTAGCCTATAACCAGTCTTAGGAATAAAACATTTTAAAGAGAGTATCAGTTACGGTTCCGGTTTTTTTTTTTTTAATTTAAAATTTTTCTTTTTAAAATGAAGACAGAGATAATTTTACTGCAAGCTTAACTAAGCAATATAAAAAAGGTATGCGTTCCCTTACACCACATGTTCTATTAATGATACCCAACAACTTTTTCAAAGCACAAAAAATAATTCTCTTTAAAAATGTTGCTTTCTCAATAGAGAATCTTTGCTCTCCTTGTCAAAAAATTTGTTGCGAGCTAAAATTTTTGTTTTTTGGGAAAAGAACATGTAGTTTAAAGGAACGCAGTACTTTTTTTACACCCCGTACTTATATCCAAAAATAGGTGCAAAAATTGGAGAGTTATTATTATTACAGCACTTCAAAGTTTAGCTAAACGGCTACTTAATTCCAACGGAACCCTAAATTACGAAAACAAATACCTAAAGATCTTTCTGGTTCCTAATGTTAAACTATTCAATTTTATATTTCGCAATAGTATTCTAATTGAGAGATCAATAAACTCCTTCCTTTCATGGATTGTTTTTCTGGTTATTACGTACGTCTTCAATTTTCATAGAAAACAGTAAGTATAAATTTTAAATAAGTAAATATGAAAACATTTTAAGGAAAATAAGCTTCATAAAAACAACAACCTTTCCTGAACATAGTGAATATTTGTAGTGTCTAAGGCCCGTATTTATAATCAGCTCTCAAGAGTGACAGCGAGTTTGAGTTCGTATCAGAAACGTCATTCCAATACAAAATGACCTGTCAAATCCGCACTCAATATTGCTCTCAATCTTGAGATGGATATATAAATACGAGCATAACTTGTTTTTGTTTATCGAAGGCGTACTCCTCGACGTTTCGAATATATACGATGGTCTTCATCAGGAGCACGAAGATGTCACTACACTACCGCCCGTTAGCAGAGATTTTCGACTGATCTACAACTTAATAATTTCCTGCACACCCTAATTTGTCAAACAAACTAAAACTATTCATTCAAACAAACTTACATCGACAACGTCTTCCCGAACGAGTATGGTCTGGTGACGTTCTTCACTGTGCACATGGTGTTGTGGACCTTAACGCTGATGCCCAGCGGGTTGAGGCGCTGAGCCAGCTCCTCCTCAAGGTCAAAGCTGCTGCAGGAGCTGGGGATGCAGACTCCCCACAGCAGGCTGGAGTAGCGGGGCACGCGGTGGCCCATCTGAGGATGAAGAGGACACATTAAACATGGAAATGTTTGGATTTTATTTGTGGGTCTGAGATAAGTCTTTAGTCTGGGTCAGCGGTGGCCCATTGAGAGATGAAGTTTTTTTTTTTTTATTCGCGTAGTTATGCTGGTGGCTGTAGGTGATTGATACATACATACATATAATCACGCCTTTATCCCTAATGGGGTAGGCAGAGCGTAAACGACCTAAACAAAGGTCGTTCCGCCACGTCTGACAAGTTTTGAGGGTTATTCCAGATTGATCTGTAAGTATATTGCTATAGTGACAGGTTGTCAGCCCATCGCCTAAATTGCAATACTGAAACCCTCGAATCCCTTAGCTGATTTTTACAGCATGCCCGGGAGGAGATGCAGCTGGCACATTCTATGTTTTTTTTATCACTCCCAGTCCAGCATGAAAGTAGGTGATTGATTATGGACTAAAATATTTATGAAGACTCAAATGCACTGGAACTGTTATACACTACAGAAGATTCTTAAACTTAAATTTGGATAGGAGATTGTCGAGTCGACCCACCCAGTGCAAAAGAGATTTGGATGATATTTTTACACAGGGCAATTATTATTTACAGTTTACATAGCAAACTGGTAGGGAGGGGATGCTCAGACAACCAAATTAAACAACTTTCACAACGTTTCCTAAAACAATATCATCGTGACAGTTAGTTGTTTCCGTTACCTGAACAACCCTCTATAATTTTGCAGGAGGCTGTCTCCCTTACTCCCTGTATGATCTGGGCGTAGGCTGTGCGTAGGAGGGGCTCCTTTTTACTTGCGGTAGTATAATCATCTCGTTTTAAAAGGACGTTCAATTAAGTTCTCTATAAAACGTTTCTTCTTACAAACTAATATTAAAATGAACTAGGGGTTCCCCCAATTAAAATTATTACCTCGTACGGCAAGGAATTGAATCAAACTATTGATTTTCCTCGTTAAAGGTAGTGAATGGTAATGAGCTCCTCGATAAGAATATTAAGTTAGTTCTTGTGAAAAATTCATGAAGCATCGGAAGAAATAAATTTGTTTGCGTTAGTGAGCTGTAAGTTTCGGTCCAAGAGACTGGTCGAGTGTTTTAGATTAGAGCACTTGGTGAATTGGGTACTTGACTGGGTAGCTTAAAAAATTCAAAACGTTTATACTTAACTCCCCAATTATTAGCACAGTAGGATGGACATTGGATATTGGACAAAAGGTTGTTGGGGCACCTATTATGAAACATTTGTCAGTTATTCCATTTTAAAACGGCAGCTTGGTGTTGGCTACATAAGCCTCGACTTTTCGCTTCTTATCACTAGAATCAGAGCCACGTCCGCTCCAAGGCTCCATATTGGTATTCTCCAGACCGCTGAACAGTCAGACAGTCAGCTCATTTTGGCTCTGAGCTGATTCTCAATAAACATTGTATTGCAACACAATCGCCTTTGACCAAGAATGTGCGCAAATTCTTAATCTCTGCATTGACAGTTTTTCTAATGTATATTTTATTACTTTGCAATGAACGACGTTACTTTGTCCACCACTGGACTGGACTGATGAAGCCTGATGATGTTTTTTTTAATTTGCTTTTGATTCTTGTTTAGGCCAAATGTGACCGACACAATGCCAGATTATCCCAAGTAATTTTTTTAAGCAATTGTTTGTACAATAAAAAAAAATTTAAGCGTGTAGACGATTTATTTCTTAGATAGGTAGTGTTTTTCACGTTTATCCTCGTTTTTAAAATTACGAGTTAGATAAACCCATAAAATACCTAACACCAAACGTAAAAAAAGGTGAAACGACGCGACAATATTGTGATGTATGGAAGTTCTCTTTTCTTACTCGTGTGTATTTAGTGAGAATTGTTCTTTGAGAAACCACAAATATTATTTAGTTAATTTCGATATTGATTTACTTAAAATTTTATTTCTTCTTTTCGAATCGAGGAAAACACAATTTAAATTTTTGAAATGATTGTGATTGTGTGAATGTGATTTTCTGCAGTTCTTTCAAATAAATGAGCCAAACAACGCTATAATATAAATAAGAAGGCATGCTATTATTATGAGTGCAATTAATAGTCAAAATGGTGCGTCAACTATTAAAATGCGAGTCAGACAGACAGACATAATGTCATTCCAGACATCTATAACTCTGGTTTTTTGAAGACGTCATCGTCCATATTGTCTCATTGTATTTTGTGTGTGACCTATAAAAATAATATAGTTAGCTAATTAGATATGTACATATTTTGAGTTTTTTAATGGATTGTGGTTGTTTAACTTGTGTCTTGAAATTTAATAGAAGGTACAAGTACAACATTTTATCACCTTCTAGCTTTTCGAACTGTTGCACTTCCGATTTTATGAGCTTTTCGTTTTTAGTTCGGTAAAAAAAATCCGATATAACTTTTAAATAAAATTACTCTGAGATTGTCAAACAATTAAAATTGTGTTTAAATTTGACAGTCAAAGTCATAAACAGTTAATTATTGCCTAAATCATATTTCTTTGATGTACTGTCAAATGTGTATGATTTGTAGGATTTGTAATGCTTTTTGTAGAAGGATAAGATGTATGGCGTATGGACACCGATTATTCAACTTAGACCTATGCTGATTAACTTGCAGCTTTCCCCAAGAAATACATTGTGAAAAATAAAAACAATTTTAACAAAATCTTAAAAAATCCTCTAAAAAAGTTTAGTTTTCACTACCATCAAAGTTGTCACCAAGTTATTTACTGGGATATCAGCGAGCGAAACCTGACCAGCCTTCAAGGCTGCCGCATCAAATTTAAATCTACTTGGTATTCGCACCACGGCGCCCCCGCCTAAAGACGGACGGACAATAATTACAATGTGACAATACAGAGTATTCTCCGTAATACTGGGATAGAATAACATCACAATAAATTACATCAGTACGCTTTACGGGGTAGGCAGAGAGTCAATGACCACATAATAAGACGACACCCCTCCCGCTTTACATTAGTTTTCTATCCTTAGACCCCAGGTTGCCTGGAAGAAATTGCTACCTAAGCAATAAGGTCGCCTTCTGTACACTTATTTCATGTTATGTATGTTTAATTTGTGTTTTCCTGTGTACAATAAAGTATTATTTGATTTGATTTGATTTATGACGATTTCGCCACGTCTGACAAGGTTTGAGGGTCATTTCAGAAATAACTTTCAAATAGTGATAAGTTGTCCGCCTTTCGCCCAAATTGCAATACACCAACAACTCGTCACCCCTCCCTTGATTCCTACAGTTTGCCCGTGACGTAAGCAGTTACAGGTTGTCAGTCCATCGCCTATAAGATACTGAAATATATAAATGTACTTTTACAGTAATTATGCCAGGCAAGAGAAGCACTTTTATTTAACTATAAGTATTTTTAACACCCTGTATTATTGAAAATATTGATGGTGATTCAATTTGGCAGCAAATTGTTCAAATATAAATTGATAAAGGCTCCGTCTTAGCAACAGAAGAGAATTAATTGGAGTTTGCTGATGTTTGAAGATATTCTATGAAATTAAAATTTGTGATGTTTCGGAAATTTCATTATACAAAACAATGGTGTCGATTTTAGCTAATATACATTTCTTAACAAACACAATTCATAACTAAATTATAATAATAAGTTAGGCACGTGTTTCTTGTTCTTTCAGATTTTCAGCTTTATTTAGTCGATCTGTATCCATTATTCGGTCAGATATAACCCCTTGAAAAATTAATTGGTGCCTAAGTACATTATTTCCATGGCAATCATAATATTTTCTCGAGGTACAAATTAGCCTGTATTCGTCTCTCTTCAGTATCCGTAAGTAGCTAAGCTAAGGCAGCGTTAGCCATTTTATCACATCTTCTTATCTGTCAAGTTGTATGAGGGTTTCGTAGGGTGAGATATATTCTATATCGTGCGGTGGCCCGCGTTATGCTAAGTGTATTATTTATCGAACTGGCAAATTTTATCAAAACCCGTTTAGGCGAGAAATGGTACCTACAAACAGAGATATTTTCACATTTATTGAATAAGGTTTGGATGTTTGTTTGGAGTTCCTACCTAAGCCATTCTGTGCTAAAGCTAAACCAGCTGAAGAAATTAGAATGAAAATTTAATTTTACTTTTTTCAATTAGGCCTAGGTTACCTCTTGACCCTAATACAGCCCATCGCAGGTAAAGAAGGGGTCAACAATATTACGTGACCAAGAGGCCTATTTAATCTTATTTTGAAGACGTGCTTTTTTTTACATTAGATAGGTATACGTCTGAGCGAAGTCTACTATTATTTAATAAAAATCAACAAAAATAAATTTTAAACTATAAGTTTAAATGTATGGGATGTAGCTATTTTTTTATCTAAACACAGTAATACTAATAATAACGGTATCCTTAAAGCATATAGATGTGAATTTTCATGCATATAATAAAATATGGTATGGGTTTTTATACACTAGGTCTTGCTTCTGAATTGACTCAATCATTCAAATTGTGTATTACTGATAGTATTTGTATTTGTTTGCAGTCTTCAACGATTGCTGAGGGCGTAATAATATGATTGATAGTAATTCTAAACCGCTTCTAATTGCATCGATTCATCCTCTACCTATAAGTACTCCTATTATGTTTCAAATCAAAGATCTATTTCCGTAGGGACTTTGTAGTAAACACTACCTCGCTCTAAGCTTCGAACTATACCGTCGTCGTTGGTAATTGGCAACTTTCACCACTTGGTAAACAATGTAATTTTAACGGTTTTATGGTAACTTTTCTATTTAATTTTAAAACATGACCTTTCGGGCCCTGTACAAAAGCTGTAGGTAGTCGTGTGAAATATGATACACATAATAATTCAAACACGCCTAGCCTAGCCTATAATAGGTATCTCATATCTGACCATGAACTTAAGAAAATACTGAATGCAAAATATCAAAACCAATAGAATGGATGAATCATCAAATAATTTTTTATTTTACCGCCTATTTTATTTCGACGTTTACAAGGTATAGAACCATAAAAAAGAAATGCTACGAGTATTCCTATAAAATTTAATAAAATAACAAGACATTTCAATCGGCAAAGAACACCATCGCGTGCGGCCCAGAAAGAAATCAATGTAGTCAGGTTTTGCATTCAATGGGCGCTTTTCCACTAGACGGCACGGCACCGGCAACGGCGACGGCACGGCACCGTCGACGGTATCGTGGATCACATAACGTATGAAAATCAATGAAATTATATGACACGCTTTTCAACTTGCCGGCACGTCAACGGCACGGCATGTCATCGATTCCCATAGGTATTGTCATGTGATCGTCGCCGTGCCGGTGCCGTGCCGTCTAGTGGAAAAGCGCCCAATGCCCTAGGTTAGGTACTAACCTACTGCCAAGACTACTGACATCATTGACTTTGTTCCACTACTTTGAAGACGTTGAGAAATAGTACATTGTTTATCGAGGGGAGAACATGACCGATTCCCAACGAGGGTGTAGTTTGAGGCCCGAAGCGCAGCTGAGGTTAACTTTCTTCCCTTTTTTCAAGTAAGAACTAATACGGGGTGTAAGGGACAGCGTCCCGCAAACGTTTCGTTCAGTCAACGAAACTGAACAACTACCACTAGGATTTTTTTTCAGGAAATGAAAAAATAAATTTGCTTTTTCATACAAAATGACCAGCTCGTTCAGACAATTTGTATGGAAAAGCAAAATTTTTTTTTTCATTTCCTGAAAAAAAATCCTGGTTATACTTGTTCAGTATCGTTGACTGAGCAACCCCTATCAGTTTGCGGGACGCTGTCCCTTACACCCGGTATACTACGTACTTTCAGAATAGGTGTAGTATAAAGATTATTTCAAACCTATTAGACTAAATTTTGGAAATGGCGGTCTAGAGACCATAGAAGAGATGTAGTGTAGGAGAAATCCTGTCTTTTCATTTTATTTCAACAAATTTTGTATGGAGTTTTGTAAGTTTTTTTTCTCTTCCTGAAAGAACTTCCTGTTGAATGTTTTCATGTTTGTTTTAAACTTTCGCGCTTTATAAACATTATTGTATTAGAACGGGTCTGAGCGCGGTTGGTTAAAATAGGTATTTTGAGTACCTTTGCCCGACGTTTCGATCGCGCTGCTGCAATCGTGGTCGCGCTCAGACCCGTTCTAATACTAGAATGTTGTTCAGTTTCGTTGACTGAGCAACTCTTATCAGTTTTCGGGAAGCTTCCTACACGCCGTATGACAGCACATTCGACACTTGTGCACAGAATATATAATAATGACTTGTGGAATAAGTGGAATTTATAAGTTTTGGTAGATTCCACGTTCTTCAGACAGGAACACCGAATTTCGGTATAAGAAAGTACCTACCCGATGTTCTTGAAAGATAGTAAAATTAATAGATCTAACTTCGGTTAGGCCGTGTTTAATTTTCCACCCCTGTAATTTCCGTTTCAAGGCCTGATCACAGACGCTTTTCTAAGAAAATTAAATTCGAAGCCTTGAAATAAACAGATTTAATCCAGAAGTTGTTTACCTAAACAAATACATATTTATATCGGATAAAATAAGCTCCTAATAATAAATAAATAAATCTGTTCCTTTAATATTGATCAACACAAATATTTTACAGATGAAAGATTTATTTCTGTGTCGACAAAAATTTATAATATTTTCTTTGCAAAATAAATAAAAGATGAATAATCAAGCCACTGTTTTGAAAATTGTGCCAATGTTATAGAATAAAACAATTACCTAAACAAAAAAAGTTATGTATCACGCAAACTGATAGGGGTAGCTCAGTTAACGAAACTGAACATTTTTCACCAGAAAATTCTATACAAATTGTCTGATCGAGGTCTGAACTTTATATGAGAGAAACAAAAATTATTTTCATTTCCTGAAGAATTTTTTGGTGAGAGTTGTTCAGTTTCGATGACCGAGCATCAACGGCTATAAGAATTGGCTACTTTCCAACTAGTCAAATCAGCAACTTTTTATGAAATGTCAAAAACGCTTTTTTGTATGAAAATAGTATATTATGACGTCACATTTTGGTAAATATTGACTAATCAAATCAATAACTTATATACTTTTAATTCGATTGTTAAAATCGAAATGTGCATTTTTTTTTTAAATGATGAATGAAATCCACAATATTTTTAGCCATCAGTTTTAAGTATAAACATTTTGAATTTTTAAGCTACCCAGTCAAGTACCCAATTACACCCTTACATCCTGTATATTTTATTATAGTCTATATAGTCTTCAATAATACTTACATCAGTGACATTGCTCCTGATGTAGTGTCCGCTGTGCACCATCTTGTCGATTTCCTCCATGTTATTGTCACCCCCGATGTGGACCTAAATAAAATAAAATAAGTCACATGAGACAGCATGATTTCGCCAAACTGTATACAACAGATTGTTGGCAGAAATAGACTCTTTATACAACATGTAACAGAAAGGGTATACGCATCGTGAAATGTGTGAATCTACCCATGAAACTGAAAAACTTTCTCTAAGGAACATAGGTCGAAATACGAAAAAAAAATTGACTTCCCATACTAAATGTGCAGTCAGCTGATGCATTTTGTATGGAAGAATTTTTTTTGTTTTCGTTTTTCGACCTATGTTCCTTAGGGAAAGTTGTTCAGTTTCATGGGTAGATTTACACCTTTCTTGATGCATATACCCATTCTGTTACACGTTGTATATACCGGATGTAACTGAAACAGTATATGCCACAGATATATGCACTAATTCAACCTGAAGGATGTGAATCTTCCTATGAAACTAAACACCTTTTCCCTAGAAATAATTGGCTTCTCATGCTAAATGTGCTATCAGCTGATGAATTTTGTATTGGAGTAGGTCTTTATTTTTCGTTTTTAGACCTTTGTTCATTGGGAAAAGTTGTTCAGATTTAAATCCTTCACTATCACGGTGCATAAATTGAATTACTTATTATACTGTTTCTGAACTATACCGCCAAACCCTAGTACTATTATATATTCTGTGGCCAAACTAAGTTGTATAGGTACAACGTGTAACAGAAAGGGTATATGTATCGTGAAATGTGTGAATCTACCCATGAAACTGAACAACTTTCCCTAAGGAACATAGGACGAAAAACGAAAATAATAATAATTACCTTCCATACAAAATGCATCAGCTGATAGCGCATTTAGTATGGGAAGTCAAAACTTTTTTTTCGTATTCACTGATTCTGAGAGAAGAGAGAGATTCACGTACATTTCACGATGCATATACCCTTTCTGTTACATGTTGTATAGAAAGTATACAACAGTTTGTTGGCAAAATTAGGCTCCTAGCATTTACATTAATGTTTTATTTTACCTGTAGATTGGCCAGGCAGTACTTCCCGCGGACTGGACCATCCACGCTGAGACACTCGTCGAAGTCGCCATATTGGTTCGCGTTGCCGGAGAGTATGCCTGATGGAGGCTTTGCTGTTGCGTCGAACACTGCGAAATTAAAATCAGTTTGTTTAATTTCTATAATCATTTCACAATCATCTGAATGTGATTTGACAACCTACCCTGAATTTGATTTGACAGCCTACCCTGAATGTGATATGACAGCCTACCCTGAATGTGATTTGACAGTTTGATAAGGAGATTCCGTAAATGAGACAATTAAAAATACAAATACCTATA
>JARACY010004576.1:0-26176 GCA_029255725.1 Scrobipalpa atriplicella | reverse complement strand
CCTGCTGCATGAAGCGATACGCATTCATAACCAAAAATAAATGCTTAATCGATTTGTGTTTTGAAATTATTGGATGATGTTCAGAAGTTCGAAAATTAGGGTTCAAATTGCTGTTTAAGAATTCGAATGAGCGAAATGGCATAAAAAATTAAATTATACAATTTATATAGCTTCCGACGCAAGATGGCTGGAACGGAATTAAGATCAATTTACATAATAATTCGACCATACAATACTAAAACTTAATAGACCTATTATTTTATTAAATAAACGTACAAAATATTTGTGGCGCAGTAAGGAAAAGGGGTATAGAATTGAATTGTAATTTTCCATTGTCATTTCAATCGCCACTCAATGGGCGCTTTTCCACTAGACGGCACGTCAACGGCAACGGCGACGGCACGGTACCGTCGACGATATCATAGGTGAGATAATGTATGAAAATCAATGAAATTATATGACACGCTTTTCCACTTGCCGGCACGGCACCGTCACGGCATGTCATCGATTCCTATAGATATTGTCACGTGATCGTACCGTGCCGTCGCCGTTGCCGTTGACGTGCCGTCTAGTGGAAAAGCGCCCAACATGTAGCGATTTCATGCACATAAAATAAAAGCTATTTCCTTTATGACTTCATAAAAGGCGTCTGCAAGGAACATATTTCAGACATTTCACTTACTTTTCTAAAACTTTACAATGCATTTTGATGGTCTAATTTAAGATAGTCTATTAAGATATCTATAGTCTAATTTGGAGACAAGTCAATATTATTATTTTTATATAAAAATATTTCTCATGGGAAGGGTGTCTTTAATACGAGGTTATTTATTTGAATAGAAATAAAACGTACATTGACAAGTTATAATAACACTTATTACCGACTTGTAAGTAATATTTAACATGGTTGTCTGTCTGTTCGTTGACAAGTATTAAGAGGACCTGAATGTAAGTTATTTTATTATATCCTGTATTCTAAAAAAAGTGAAAGGGACAGATGACATGATACAACCACAGATACAACCGTTACTGTTCACCTGTTCTTTTAAAGATTTTACTTTAATTTTATTTATAGTTTGTGTTGTATTTAAAGTGTTTAAATGTTCGTTAATGATTCAATATTGAATGGAATATTTTTGCAGGAAATATATCATATTATTGCATTTGCATCGTACTATTGCGATAGTTACTTCAATTCATTCTTAGTCGATGGGTAAATTCTACATATTATTTTATGTGTTCCAGAGTTAATTACACATGCAGCAATTAATAATACTTAGATGTTTTCGTGATGTGATTGTGTCCATTTTTGTTATATTCATTTGTGTGGAAATAAAGTGATTTGTATTTTGTATTTGATGTAAAATATAAGCTAATGCAACGTTCCGTTCCGATGAGTTAAATCTATCTGTCTTCTTGCTCTTCTTTATTAACCGACTTCCAAAAAAACGGAGGCGGTTCTCAATTCGGCGTCAACTTTTTGGACTTTGTTCTTCTAGTGATAATTTATTATCTGCTCATCTTTTTATTTGTTATGAAGTTAATTTTGAAAACTGTGGGTTAAACGACTTGTATCGATAAATGAACAAATGCGATTTTTTATTTTAGAATAGATGATAGGTAGATACTATTCCGAAAAACCGAAATTAACCATTAAACCGATAAACACGTGCTTTTCGTCCTTGTCAGTTTGCAGCGCTCACACATACATATGCATGAGAGCGGGCGAGTGACAAAACTGAATGCTAAATAAAAAACCTCAGTGTTAAATAAAAAATAAAACCGTGCAGGTAGGGTAAATGCTTAATTAGCTGCCGGCTTTCGGGTAGGCGGAGTTTTTGACACGATTTCATTTTCCAATGGCTTAGTTTTATCGTAATGAATCCATTCTCCTTAATTATTTGTTATTCTTTGAAATTTTCGACTCTTGTGTGGTACTTGCATGTACTAGCTAGAGAAAACTTTTTTACTAAATAACTATGACTGTATAGATCATTTCCTAATAGGCTGGTCAATTTCTTTGTACTTATTTATTTTTAGAGTCATTCTGATATTGCAGGCTGGGCTGTTTGATTAGAAAAATATTATGACACAGTGTCAAAATTTTATTCATTATGCTAGTGTCAGTTTATTTTAATACTTGTTCTATATACAGGTAGAGAAGTGGTTGAGCAAGAATTAAAAATATAAACTGAAAAAATCGATGGAGGATTCAAACTAAATTACTAACCTACCTAATTTAAAACAAAACAGAATGAAATCAGTAGCAGAGCGTTCAGTCGAAATCTGAACGAGAACAAACTGCTGTGTCCCAGTTAACTTCATTCCAGTGAACGAATGAAAAATGGCGGCAAATAAGTCCCCGTACTAAGTGTGTAGTGAAATACAAAGGCTGGTATTCTGATATTCCTGCCTTGAACCCCGTTCAAGGGGGAAGGGTTATGGGGCGGCATAGAGTAGGCAATTCAGTAAAACGTGTAAGGCGCACGTAATACAGGAAACAACAGTTTTGACATCTCGGTTTTCCATAGTGCATCACCACGACAACTGCAGATTTGGAGCTGTGCGCTGCGCTAGCGAAAATTTCTAAAAAACCTTATTATTCTCCGCCGACTCGACTCTACTTGTATGCCTTACTCAATTAATGTAGGTTTAGGTATCTACATATCTGACACAATAAACGCTGCTAATGAGGTTTTTCCAAGGACATACTCCTGAATATGGACATATATTATATATATATATATATATTATATACTCCTGAGCCTGATGTTGGGCATCCTTTTCCTGCTAGTCACTAAATTGTAAGTCACGATCAAGCTAATATAACTGTCATTTTCTGTCTCGAGAGAGCAGAAAGGTCTAAACGCGTTAAAAACTCGGACATCAGATTTTATTGAACCATCTGATCTGCGTACCCTGTGGCGTATTCACGGACGCATTATTCAAATAGTGCACTATCTATCAATGTCGGCCGACTATTACGCCGCCCCGTCCGATGCAGGTGCTGTGTTGACGTATTCAATACCGTATCTGCTATTTGCATACGTTTTTTTGTTATATATTTTTGTTTGTCTTTGCTAGTGAAATCTTTGATAACAGATTTGAAATTTGAAAAATGTGTACTGTCGGAACATACCTACTGCTCTTTGTAATCTGAATCTACCCAGAATTAAGCTTTTTTGTTGGATTTTAGAATGACTGCTCCTAGGATCCAGTGGTCTAGTGGTCTGAACCTAAGGCTCTCTATCGTAAGTTCGTATCATGTAAGAACATGACTTTTATTTTTTTGTTACCTCGTGAAAATAGCCAGTTTAACAATAGATAAGCAATAAAATTTAAAAACAGAAATTACTCTAAAAGGAAAACCTTTATCATAAATATTTTCGTTTAATATCACAACAAACATTTTCCCACACAGATTCTAAAATATTAACATACATACATACATAAAATCACGCCTTAATCCCTGATAGGGTAGGCAGAGCAAAAATGACCTAAACAAAGGTCGTACCACGTCTGACAAGTTTTGAGGGTTATTATGTTATTATGTACTATATTGCTATGCTATAAGTGATGGGTTGGCAGCCCATCGCCTAAATTGCAATACACTGAAACCGAATCCCTTGGCTGGTTTTTACAGCATGCCCGGGAGGAGATGCAGCCTGGCACATTCTATGTTTTTCTATCACTCCCAGTCCAGCATGGAAGAAATATTTACCAGCTTAAAAAGATGGTCTAAATTTGTGTAGATTTAATTAAAAGCAGTAAACACCAAGTTAGTGTGTCGTATAGACGGTAGTGTGGAATCATAATTGCATAGAAAATATGTACGGGCTTTCATTATGTCCGCCTTGCTTGCTTAGCAGACTTGCGGGTTACCTACGACGAATTTTATACGGGCATCAGCATTGTACAACATTTATTATTGTTCGGTGGCATTCCTCTTCAAATATGGCTAAGTCTACAAGTGACGAGCTCTTTCGCGACCAACCTTCTGAATTCTGGCACGAAGCAAAATGCTGTGTTCGTTTCTGTGTAGGAATGCTAGTGTTTTAAGCTTAATCCAGATGTCGTTTTCATTCTCTACATCGCTCTACAACAATATTAACAGAAAACTTAAAAAAATGTTGTTTAGATATTCGTCCTAGCAAGCCCGCACCTCTCGCGTGCAACACTCGCGTGACGGCCTACCAACGCTGCTTTTATGCGTTTTCATACTCGCTGTAAGCCTAGCTCCTTAACCTACATAAGCTAAGCGTTTGTAGCTGAAAGGCTACGTAATGTACGTACTATCTTGTTTCTTGATGAAACTTTAATGTAAAATTATATGACATTTTTGAATATAGAATTTGATAAGGATGAAAATTGAAGTGAAACATGAAGACTTCGTAAACGTAGTCTGAAAAGATGATGATAAGATAACGAATTCATGTTTTAAAGATTTTCCGCACATGCTTCAATAAGTTTAGTTTTAGCATAAAGAATATTTTCTACTATTTATATTCATAATTTTCCTCAAGCTAACTGCTCACCGCTGGGCTAGGCCACAAATTTAATACTACGACTGGGCATAGACATGAACCACTCGCATTAAGTAAGACATGATCTAGCTACCTATTTTTCCAGGCAATCCAAATCCTAACAAATCCTAGCTCTAAAATGTAATTTAAGAATAGGTGCCCCTACAGAAAATTCCACATGAAAAATCATAAAGTAAACTGATCGCAACATCATCTGTTCCAACTTAGTAATATCAGGCTGAAATCTATTTTAGCGGAGCCACACAAAGCGTAGCCGAGTGGCGAGCGAATGGGAGTGAATGAAAAGACTGAATGAGTGAATGTAAGAGGAATGAACGGCTATTAGTCAGCTACGGCCGCCCATTATCCTAATGGGATCTGAACCGCTCGCCTGTTTGATGAGAGATTACAGTACACGCTTTAAAATTATCTGCACATGTTTTTAGTGGGCTTTCAATGATAGCTGTTTTTTTTTTTCTTTTGCGGAAAGCTATCTTCGTGATCAAACGCAGAAATTCTGGATCAATATCATTATATCTTTATACTAAAAATAATTCTGTTTTGCTATTGAGAAGCACTTCAATTAAGTACTTTAACTATTAAAAAATAGTTCGCTACTTACTTTGTTGTAGGTACAAATGATTTGATAAACAATTACTTATGTGTATTTAGAACAGTTAGAAAGATAGATAGTAGGTACTATTTGAAAATGGAACGTTAGTTTCAACAAACAAATTGAATGGACACAATATATCTTGTTCTAAACTAATTCAAAACACTCACTCATTCACTCATTCGCTCACGGGACGCGTTGGAAATGCTTTTATACGAGAACGGCACATTTAGATTGACAGATCATTCGTATAATCGATTCCGAATGGTAGTGTGCACGTCACTGTTCAAAGGAACGAACAATGTTGATATGTTCGTTCGCGAATTCCGAATGCAAAAT
The DNA here is from genome assembly GCA_029255725.1 of Scrobipalpa atriplicella. Lineage (NCBI taxonomy): Eukaryota > Metazoa > Arthropoda > Insecta > Lepidoptera > Gelechiidae > Scrobipalpa > Scrobipalpa atriplicella. The sequence continues at coordinate 20,701 of JARACY010004576.1, read as the reverse complement.
TTAAAAATGTAGCCGCAGCTCTGATTGGATGATGTGATTTCAAATGAATATAATATTGAATTGAATAGAATTTTGTGAACCATTATTTTGATTGAATCAAAGGTATACAATACAGTTTAAAGTAACTTTACAACAAAATGTAACTCTTAAACTAATAATAGCAGAACAAAAATCATCGAAAAAAGAATAATAAGAAGCTTTTGTCTGATTTTAATTAAAGTACAACCCTGTTGCATTTAATGAAAATAAAATATATTATTACATTTTATATGAAGAAAAGGTAATATAATAAAGGTCCGATGAAAATATTATTTAACAAGATAACCATTCATTAAAAACTAACAATGCTGGCCTGTAATGTAACCCGACCATTGTCTGCTAACACGTTAATGAACCAATGCCCACAGAGGGCCAAATAAATAGACTCTAATATAGCCCCTACATCAGCAACGTATTAGCCTAAACCGCTGCTGTCAACCGTCAAATTAGATCCATAAACGAACTACCAAACAATGTGAATGAAAAGAACACGACTTCAAACTTTCACACACAATACATCGCTGGTTTTCTTTAAAATAAACAAACAGGATCTATGCGTAAAGCTGCAATGGAAAGGCAACGCGCCGATGATGTAACCTGGCCTATTATAGCCCTAGAATTTACGAAATAGAGCCGTATAGATAAAGGAATTTGCATCGTGCAAACTAGACGGTAAAGTCGATTATCCTTCGATTTGACGCGCTCGTAAATTTGAAGAGGCACTCGCCTTTTCAAAATCGGAATGCCCAGGAGTAGCGTTCAAATTTAGAATTCGCTTGGACGCTGAAATATGGCGATGGTAGGCAGGATCATTCGCATTTTCACCGTTTCTGAGAAATCAATAAAAGGAGAAAAAGACAAATTTCTAAGACCGTTTTATTTTCTGAAATAGAAAAGAATGACGCAAAGGTTATTGCGCACAGGTTAGTTTTAAGAAAAAACATTTTTTACACATGAATAAGTTTTATGAATCGAAAACTCATAAATATAAATCGTACGCATAATTAACTCATAATCTCTTTATTAGAATGTAAGTATGTAAATATATGTCTGTTTTATGTCTGGAATTTAAGCAAGACCTTACCCTTAACGTAACCTTGTGACTCATTTGCATGTTAAGTAACTACGTGTTTGTCTAAACTGAAACCAGCGAAGGGTTAGGAATTAATAAATGTACCTTACCAAAATACTTAACTAGGTTATAACGCGTTGTAGGCTGAAGTGATTTCAGATTTTGTTATGAAAATCAGGTAGGTCATTTAATAACAACGTAATAGATGCATAGGATGAAATTTAACTCTATTTTAAGCGAGAGATATCCGAGACAAAATCTATTATAAAGAGAGCTTTCATTCATTACGCACTGACAATACTATTTACAACAGCGAACTAAATTGACGTTATATCCTGTTAAATGTGTGTGCATTTGTTTTAAAATAGAAACTGATAGTATCTGCAGGTGTCATAATCATAAATTTCAATAAAAATATAACGTTAAGAATTCGTCACAACAGGAATGCACCATTGTCCAGGATTTTGTTCGCTTATCCTCTTTGCCGGGTCGATCACTAAGGTACTCTGTATCACTACTCGAATGGAGTTCAAATTCCGAACTGGAACTGCGATTCGGACAAGAGTTTGTAAGCGGCCAGCACCGATCTTCGGCTTTTTTAGGGTTCCGAACCCAAAGGGTGCCAACAAGATGATAAATATCTGTCTTTCTGTCAACATGCTGAAAATAATGAAAAGTGATAGGAAAATCCGAATTTTAAATTGTGTGTTTATTCTGTGCCACTATAACAATGAGATTATCAAAGAAAAAAAAAAGTTAGGGTAGCCAGTTTTAGTAATGTGAATTTTTGCAGTTTTTCGTTCAATATCTTTACAGAGACGGAACTGACAGGTAGAGATTTGAAATTTTTACAATGTAGGTAGCTCATATTGCTATAAATTTTCAAAAAAAAAATACTAGGTAACATTCAAGTAAAATAAAAGGAGCTTTTTATAACAAAGCTAGGTAAGTATTCCTTAATTTTTAAAGTGTTAAATACAGAACCCCTTGTGCGAGTACGATCTGCACTTGACCGGCTTTTTTCATATTTTTTTTCTGGCGTTTTTATTCAGGCCTCAGTGCTTGAAGTTGAGCTAATATTTGGGTTTAGTTCGATACTGGCTGTTAGAGGCGGAAACTGGCGTTTGATGAAAATTTCAATTCTACCTTCATTCCAATCGAGATATCTGAACAGTTAGTTGATCTTAAATGTTTGATCTGTGATTTGGGTCCAAAGTCTTAATAAATAAGTAAATTTGGAAGTGACTATTTAATTAAATATAGGAATTATGATTTTATAAAACATTTTGAAACTGTTAACGGAAAAACGATAATTATTTATTTTAGTTATTTTTTTACTATTAATCTATCAGCTTAATTATCTATAGCTCCGTTATGATCAAGATATTTTTCTAGGGTAGAAAGAAGTCTGGTCTATGATAACTACTGGTTTAGTTTTCTATGAAAGACTTTTTGAAATCGGTTAGCTAGTCAGTTCTGTATTTTTAAACAAACGTTCAAATTGTTTCATTTTATTCTACATATTTAAAAAAGAAGCCAACCAATTATTGTCTCATTAAAATTTTACCGTTTCTTTTTCCTTAATTCGAAATGGAAGTCAGACAGTAATGCTTGTATTTATAAAAGTCACTCAAATTTGATACTAGTTTTATGTAGAGTTTTAAGTCACCTGTCTTACTCAGTCTAATTTTTAGTTCCTACTTAGGTACGCTATCACGACTCAGACTTCAGCCGAGTCGCTCCTAATTTATAAACATTATAATTCAAATTTAGAACGCGGGCGCGCACTCGGGATGTGTCGCTAGTCACGTATTAAGTGCGTATCAGCCATGTGTTTTGCGCCATTTATACAGGATGTTAAAATCAATTATACGGGGTGTATAGGGAAGTTATACAGAGTGTTAAAAATAATTATACGGGGTGTATGGGAAGTTATACAGGGTGTCAAAATCAACTTTACAGGGTGTACAGAGAAGTTATACAGGGGGTCAAAATCAATTTTAACACCATGTATAACTTCTCTATACACCCTGTAAAGTTGATTTTAACACCCTGTATAACTTGCCATACACCCCGTAGAGTTGATTTTAACACCCTGTATAACTTTCCCTTACACCCCGTAAAGCTGATTTTAACACCCTGTATAACTTTCCCATACGTCCCTTATAGTTGTTTTTAACACCCTGTATAACTTCCCCAGTCTATCAAGTGATTCAGCCTACATTGTCCTAGCCAAACTAAGGAAAATCTGGTGAAAGCAGCCTTGACACTGGCAGATTTGCCAGTTGCAATAGCCAAATAAGTTAAAAGAAGAAGAAAAAGACTGACTCACGATTATGAACTCGAATTAGCTGATACGTACCTGATTTGAGTGCGGTTGCGTTTATAAATTAACAAGCTACTCAAGTTCTGAGTAAAAGTTTAATTTAAACTTGCTTGATCGACTCCTAAGTGCGGTTCTGAGTCTCGACTATGATTGCGGCCCTAAATAAATTATCACCTCGTTCTTTAATTCTTAAATAAAACAACAAAAACCGGTTTAGTCCCGTTTAAACCCATTCTGATCTGATTAGAGATCGTTAGTAGATAAAAATAAAATACGTAAGAAATTGGGTAACTTATGAACTCTGGTGTCAGGGATTTTATACAGCTTAAATATATTACATGGTTTTTGTAACGGCCACAAATTAATGGCTTTATGTGCCCTCCGAAGCACGTAATAAACGTATTTGTCTGACTTTTGCAGTTTAGTCAGCTATTTAGCATCGTGTATGCCAGTGTTTTTATTAAGGCTCGAATTTATAAAGCGATATCAAGATTGAGCGCAATATTATTATGGACTTGACATGTCGTTTTGTACTGAAATGACGTTTCTGATACGAGCTCAAACTCGCTGTCACTCTTGAGAGCTAATTATAAATACGGGCCTAAGACTCTTAGGTGAGCTCGCTTCATCGTCGACTCTCTGTTTCAGACAAAAATCAAGAGCTTACTGGAAGGATAATACTTATTTAAAACTGGATATTTAACATAATTCCGAAATTGTTTCACTAGTAGACATCTATATTTTCATGTACCACGGAAAAAAATATTATTACCTTGAAAAAGCTCATAAAGCCAAAGTAAAAATTGCAGGACGGAAAGCTAGTTTCCGATAAGGATTAAAATAATAGTAGGCCCCTGCTTTATTTAAGAGAGCAATAAAAACAAACCAATCGGTAAGATAAAAAAAATAGAGTATGTTCTTGAGCCGCTGACCACATTAAAAGAGCAATCTTTTACGACCTTTTTATGACTTCTGACTAAGGAACAATCGCTATTTTGTACACGATATAAAACTAAACAGTAATAAAAACTAAATGCCCAAGCAATTGAATTTAGACAGGATTACATAAAAGTACAAACAATTTGGTTTTAATTTTATTAAGTAGGTAGTAAATTTTGGCTGACTTTGAAGTTTTGGTTATTAACACTGGAAGCAATAATAGTTTGCTAAGAACCTTGCACATTATGTGGACAAGCACAATGTTCTGGGTTCGATTTCTGGTCAGGAAATTATCAAAGTAATTAAGTGTTTTTTGTGCGTTTAGCATATGACTTCCTCTGATTCCGGTAAGAACGCGATAATTGAATGCGTTTTAAAACAAATACATCTTTGTGATAGAGAGGTTTAAGAGCTTGAAAATTTGACTTAGGCTCGTATTTATAAAGCGATCTCAAGATCTCAAGATTGAGAGCAATATTAAGTATGAATTTGACAGGTCGTTTTGCACTGAAATGACATTTCTGATACGAACTCAAACTCGCTGTCACTCTTGAGAGCTGATTAAAAATACGGGCCTTAATTTTTAACTTTATATTGTTTTGCTATATAAATCGAAAATTTTGAAATAGAATAGCACACCGTTATAAATCTTTTAAGTTTCTTTAGTACAGCCGTGTAATGTAGGACCTATTAAGTACTCATATCAACAGTGTTATTTAAGCTTGCTTATCTAGGTCATAGTGTAGTGTCTCTTGAAATGACCTAGGTCATTCTAACTCTAACAAGAGCTTAGACTTTCGCAGTAAAAACTAAGTGGGGTCAGTCCTTTAAGTTATAAGAAAGTGCTTCTACTGTTTGAAAAGGAAGATGCTTAGGTATAAGGTAGGACTTGAGTAAGAAGATACCTACTTACTAGAAAATAGATAAAATATCATCGTTAGGAAAGTTGAGTAAGTATGTATGTTTTCATCATTTTAAAATATCTTCATGAAATTTGACGAAAAAAGGGTAAAACGAGCGGAAAACTTGAACTAAAGCCCGATGAAATAATTAAAAATAACACATACGCATGTTGATAAAGATGTGTAAAAAGTAATTAAAGCATGAAAGAATATTGTTATAATTTATTTCTAACTGCAAAGTATCATTAAATATTATTTCCCCAAAAATATTCTCGCTCACATATTTTCTAAGTTCAAAATTTTCCAGCTTCATCCATATCCCACAATTTCTTTTAACCATCTCTCTAACACTAACCCAACACGTACTTAGATTATCTTCCCGAGGTACCTCGTAAAGATAGCTCTTACTTAAGTCGCTATAACAAATACGGCTTTTTACTGTGTTTTACTATTTCCTAGTTGAAGTGATGTAATATTTTCATTTTAATCAAGCTGTAAAGATTAGTTTTACTGTGGGAATAGCAGTAAAGTAGTAATGTTGTGTTGTTATAGTAGTTACGCCCACCTAGCACTCAGCGTTAGTGTGGTTGGGGTTATTCAATAAGGGACTTTTCAAAATAATACCTACCTAACCTAATTTTGTAAATATAGTAAGTTTGACTTTTAGTTATTAAAGTGAGAAATTATGTTTGTTCCATAAAAACCTTTGACGAAATCATTTTGACAATTTCAAACATTGATTATAGTGCATTCAAATTTGAAAAGTTAAGAACTTTGACATTGAGTGTAATATTTGAGTCAAATAAATACAAGTTAGGTTTGTCTAAGATATTCAAGTTAAACGAAGAATCGATTATTGCTGTTAGCAGACAAAACACTCTTATCAATTTTAAATATAGGTACTAATTCACATCAAATATGTAATAAATCAATAAAAATAACTAGATTTTCTAACTAAAAGCCTGTTAATATTACACTATTATTTCCTCAACATCCTTGGATATTGTTCCGCCATTATATCGTACAGAAATTATGACACCCATAAGTTCAACCTAACGCCGCTCATACGTTTTATTGCTCCAGAAATGTCTTTATTAAGTCCATAGTATTTGTCTCGTGTGATATCTTATCATCTGCCCTCCCTTTCTGTGCTGTTACGAGGTAATCTTTCTGCCCTACCACTAAATCTTGAACTTCGACCTTTTCGTTTACAGCCACAACCATTGCGTGTTTTTCTTCAACTTAGTGTTAAACCTAAGATTTCTAAGCAGCATTGTATAGTGGATGAGGAAATGGTGTGGTTGAGGTTAAGGTTTTGTAATAGACAAACTTTATTACCGCTAAGAGTCGCACTGTTTTAACTTAACACATCGTTTGAAAGCACAATTTCAACTTTCATTGTTGGTTTTGCTCTCTCCGAGTCGCAGTGCTTTTGATATAAATTCCCTCTTCAAACAGCGCAACCGTCCCTTATCGTTCATAAGAGTTTTTATTTATATTTGAGTTGGATTTTCAAGTAAGTAAGTTTGAGCTTGTGTACGTTGTTTCGCTGATAAATAAAGAAGTGGTTAAGATAAAGAAACGCTTTCAGCTTTTAGCTATGATGTAAAAGCGAGTAAGTTTGTTGTGAAACCCAAAAAAAGAGTACAAAATCAATGGAACACTCGCATCTAAAAACTTATAATGTCAAATTATTGTTTACATCAATTTTACTTAGTGATAATCTCAATTTTATCAGATCAAATATTTATGTTATAACAACACGGAATATCAAAGTATTTGAACATACCAACAAATCATAAAACTGCTAAAAGTCCTGTATAATTTTTTTTAATTTGATCACTGAAATATCACCATAAGATATAAGAATTAAGGCTCTATACCACAAAAGCCTAGTTCTATATTATAATACTTTTTTCCAACATTATCTTGCTAACAGCACAAAACTTTTCCCAGGTAGCGAAAAAGCTGTTAAAATATTCAAAATTTCCATAATGTATGGAAGTAACCTGTCCTACCTTTTTGCGAATTCTCGCGCATGAAAATTATGGAGAGGTTATCTCGGGACGAAGAGAGAATACTAATTTAAATACCATGCCAATTCCCTGAACCGTCTCTGAAGGTAGTTTTTTATGAATTTTATTGTCTTTGAGAGAAAGTTTGTGGGACTACGTGAAAGGGCCTTTTCAAAGTAATTCTGTTTTAGATGAAAAGTTAGGCGTTGAATATAAGAGTCATCCCTTTGAATGAAGTATAATAAAGGGTATCTTACATCGGAATAATCTTAGATTTTTTTGTCTTGTCAGACCTACAGTGTTATAAAAATTGCGATTGGTACAATTAGGTACAAAAACATTGTAAAAAACTTTCTCTCCTAGCTCTGCTTGCTGAATCACTTTCTCAATTATTTTTTTTCAGGAACTGAAAAAATATTTGGCTTTCCCATACAAATTGACCGATGGATGTTGTAATTTTGTATAGGGCAGTCAAAAATTTTCTTCATTTAATTTTCATCTTGAGCTCTCCACGAAATCCAATTTAGAAACCAAAAATGCCAACCAATAACTAACCCCATCAGTAGTGTTAATGGCGAGCCTGGGAGGCTGGTGCAGGTTCGACGCCCGGCCGAGCCCTCGGGCGCTTTGGGCCTAGGCACAGATTTATGCCTTCGACTTGGACCTACACAGCTCGTGCTTTGTTTCTTGTGTCTGTGCTTAGGAAGGATGAAGTTAAAGGTGAAGTGGATGTGGTTGTTTATTGATTTCTGATTTTACTGGTTTCTACATTGTGCACGGTACAAAAGCAGCTGGTTTCTTTTAAGGAAAGAAAAAGAAAGAAAAACAGATAGACAGAAAAAGAAAGAAGGAACAAAGAAAGGGAAAATAAATTAAAGATAGAAAAGGGAAAGAGATAAAGATAAGAAGCAGAGATGCAGAGAAGCGGAGAAGCAGATAATCAAAATGGCAAAGAGCAAAGAAGCAAAAGAAGCAAAGAAGAAAAAGCCACATCCCCATATTTTCCCAGCTGTGGTCGGTGCTAGCTCACCCGTGCTCCGTCAGATAGTCAGTTCACGCCTCGTCAGATATAATTTACAGCATACGCGCGACCCTTCGCCCGCACCGCGCCAAGCTTGATCCATCTCCAGGCCATTGTTCGAAGCAAGCAGGGTATTTGGCTATAGGTACTACGGTTTGGTTCATGTCCTCCTATTGTTTGGAGGTATCGAAGAGTTTTGTTTTTGTTTTGGACACAAAATATTGTATGCTTTTCAGTATGGATCAAAGAATTGAAATAAGTTATAAGTTTTTCCAGTATGTTAATATTTCATTAATTTTAATATCGATTCGATCGATTGGGCTGACAACCCGTCACTATAGCAATATACAATAATCATCTGCAATAACCTTCAAAACTTGTCAGACGTGGCGGAATGACCTTTCGGTCGTTATCGCTCTGCCTACCCCATTAGGGATAAAGGCGTGATTTTATGTATGTATGTTAATATCGATTGTTTACTTTTAAGTAGAGGTACATTCTATAGCTAGATGTTTTCAACCCAATAAAGCTCAGAAATTACCTATAACAGCTTTCCCCACAGTGTAAGTAGGTAAGTATGTAAACTTATCTTTTGTCATTTTCATGTAGGTATCTCGTGTTTAATAAAAAAATAATAAAACAGTATGTGTCTGTTTTCCTCCCTTCCTTTTGCAACCGATATGTTTCAATATTCTTGACCACGTAGGTTTTCCAGCTATCATTGATTCCAGACAGTCCGCTAACAAAATGTAAGTAGATCCCTGCAGACCCTTAAAGCCCTTGGGTCCTATTCAACACAAGTTAAAAATTTATCAATCGTAGTGCATCGGACCCAATATTGAGCCTTGCAGTACTCTTACGACGCAGACATTTTTTCTACAGGTTGTTTCGTATTTTATCAGTTTAAGCTTCTCTCAATAGAAGTAGAAGTAAATGTGAGTTAGAATAGGTATATTTCATGTGCATGGATTGCAACAAATTACAACACATACTTTTGTTCTATTTCATTCAATACTTTGTTGTAATTTGTTGAATACTTAATAATAAAAAACCTTTCATTTAGATAGAAAGAAAATCAACAAATTACTGCCTAGTGAAAGCTTTTAAAGTCTAGATAGGTTTTTAAAACAAACACGCCGGCCACTAACAAATTAAAACGCGACAAAAAGAGGAAATAGTGACCACACAAAGTAGAAAATAAAACTGATAGTGTTTTCAATAGTTGCACAAGTTTACTTTAGTTTTTAGTTCTCTTTGTGAAAGTTCTAAATGTTATTGGTTATTAATTCTTGAAACCCTTACTACCTATGAAATCTTAGAAGAAATAATAGTACTATGTTAAATTTAAACTTGAGAAAGTAATATTAAGAAGGAAGATACTGTATCTGACTCCAAACTCAAAATATTCTCGGAGAATATCAGTTTTTCTCAGGTAGTAGTTTCTCTTTATTTTCCGATTTAGCTGCATATAGGCTACAAAAATAGCCTATCGATCTATCGAGCACCCCGTATCAACTAAAAGCTGTAAAACGCTCCTGTTTTGGGGGTGGCCAGAGATTTACAACCTTTCAAGTGGCCACCTAATAGACGTCTATTGCATTGCGGTCGAATTTATAGACTATATTTCTTTTGTTTCCAAGGATTTATCGCTGGAAGGCCGGCAGGTATTCAGTAGGATCCGGCCCTTTTTAGTGTTTTTAAGGTGCGATTAGATTTTTTATGTGCCTGTAAGTGGGGATCGCGTAATATGGGGGGGTTTAGGCAATTTGTTTTGTGGCTTGTTAGCTTCTTGTATTATTTATGGTGCTGGCTAATAAATCCACTAAAATCGTGCGATGTGCTGCTGTTGTTTAAATCAAAAATGAGATTTGCATGGAGATTTAATCACGAATGAACTACTTGCACATGGGACCTTAAAAAGCGTGGACAAGTTTCTGTAGGACCAACAATGCTCAGGTGAATGATCTGGCGTTGAAGGCATGTGTAAGTTAGCTCTATTATTTTCCATCAAGCAGGTCTTTGTTATTTAAATTCACCCCTTCAATAATTGTTTTTTTATTAGTAATTTCAACACAATAATAGAATTTTACTTCTATCCCAAACTTACACAAAATCAAAAACGTGCTCCAACTAAAACTCATATTTCAAAACCCACTTATAAAGACATTAAAATAATAACGCAAGCTCAACCGAAACTACAATAATTAGATAGAAAAAGACGAGTCGTCGTTGGGATGTGTTTTTTCATCAAAAAGTGATTTGGATGAAGAGAGAGTGGAACAGTTTGTCTCCCAACAGCGACATCTGGGAACAAGCACCCGAGATGACTCGGTGTAAAAGCAAATAACTTACTTTTTATAAGATTCTAGCTACCTTATTAAACGACAAACAAGAGTTATTCAAAGTCAAAACCTAGATTTTCTAATTCAATAAGATTTAAGCTTTTTGGACCTTCAGCTTCACTCGTAATATTTTTGGGGGGATATTTTTCTACAGTAAAAAAAATATAACATTGGTTTCTGCCGAAGAAATATTTGTACAATATCAAATCAAAATAAATAGTCGAATTTACGCATGACATAGAATTGCTAATCTATAGATACATAGGGTACATAGCAGGATTGTTAACTTTGGGTATTTCAAGTAAGGAAAAAAAATATGCATTTCTTGTTGATTGTTATGTAACTATCAACCAAATTAAGAATAAATTTATTGAAGTTTTCCGTTTTCTTTGGATACGTAGTTATCATTTCTTACCATGCGCTGTCATATTGTAATCTGTTTCACAGAGCTGCATAAATATTTATTTAAGTTTTAATCCGACTCCTCGCCTTATTTGTGGAGGTCATGAGAACAGTCATATGACTTAAGTTTATATTATTCAACGCAGATTTTAGTTTTATATGGATTTGCTTTTGATTTTAGTTTAGGCTAGAGGTAACCAAGACAGAATCTTTAACGACATTAGCTACGCACTTTGACACAACGAAGGTACACACAGAAAGCTGCTTTGCACTGTGTAAAAGTGGTACATTATTGTAATTGTTCAGCCAGAACTATCTATAGGTACAGGCAAGATTGTGATGTCATTTTCAAGGAAGAGTTTGAGGAGACTATCTCGATAACATGATTTAGATTACTGGTACCAAAAACCAAATGTGTCAGTAAACACGATCTCATCGAATTGATCAATGAATGCCATCTTTCTAGAACGTTCTGATCCTATAAAACCAGGATTAAATATACTTTCTTTTCTAAATGGTGGCATGCTATCAAAAGACTCTATTCTTCTACCAATTCTGCTGATGATGAAAACCAATCGAAGAGAACTCGTCAAAATTTCACATTCCACTGATCTGTTTCTAGAGAATTTGATGACGAATTACTTTGTAGAACTGGCGATGTATTTTAAAAAGCTTTTTATTTATGGAAAGGGTTTTCTTAGTCAGTGCTAGCATTGCACCCTTTAGCTCGTTCGCTAAGATTTACGCACAGATAGATCTGGGAACCCTTTTCAAACGTTTTATGTCCCTAATTCTCAGTGAACTCTATCGGATTGGTGCGTTCGTTGGGAATAGAATTTGGAAGCTTATACTGCTTTCAAAGCTTTTTTATAAGGGCACGCGTGACTTTGTATAGGTTGATTAAGATTCGATTCGTTCATTGTAATGTTTGATTCAGTTACAGAAATTGCGTATAATATGTACAGAGTTATTTCTGATAATAAGTAGAGTTGAAATTGGATTGACTCAATTGATATGACCTACTAAATCGATCGCGGTGAACTGGAAAAACAGCTCTTGATTTTTTATGTTAACTTTCCAATAAGTAAAATATATGTAATGGACTTTTTTTATCTTATGGATCATTGTTCATTTGACTCAAAAACATCAATAAAATAAAATAGAACACAGTTTGAAGCGAAAATAGTTTGTCCTCACAGAAATGTAAAAAAAAACTCTTTCAATACTATTAAGCTGCCCTTTTCAGCTGCGTCCCGTTATGATTCCAATGTTCCAGTCAACTGGTCAAAAAGTCCGCCAACGATGACGTCACTTTTATTCAATCCTGAAAAGCACTCGATTAATTCCATTCGTCCAATCACTCTGGATCATGATTTTTGAATAAAGAATCTTTCCAATTACGTAACGACTTTATGATTGGATGTTTTCGATATGTTCATGTGCCTGGAGTTTTAATTTTTTTTTTAAGTTTTAAGTAACAGATTTTAATACATTTGCGACCGACGCACTTTCCATTTTTAAATAATATTTATATAGCACTTTATGCATGGGATCGGATATGATAGGTCCTATTAATTGCAGTACAACTATCCCAAGAATTTTTTTAGTCACCAAAATTTACGCTGGGTGATTTAGACAAACGTCATGTTCGTTCAGTGAAATAGATCTGCACGGTTTTCCAAGGTCTACAGCCTAAATTTTTTTACATGCAATATATAGTACAGGACTGGAGGGAATACCGAATGCTCAGCTCGAAACTTCAATATGAAGATGGCTACCCATGATGATGCCATAGTCCAACTAAACACTCTTTAGGCTCAGTTGGTTAGAACTGCGGAACGGAATCCGTGGTTTCATGTTTAGCTGTTTGGTCTCTTTATTTTCACCAGCAACAGAATCTATATTTGACTATTCAGAACTGTGGATAAATGTACAGGAACTCATTCGTTGGAAACGTTTAATGAAGTAACTTTATTTGGGTTTCAAATATTCAGAACAGAAACACTTTGCAGCACGAAAAATATCAGGTTACACACTTTGACCTACATTCACATACTAACTCATAAAACCCTTAACATTCCCCTATAATACAAAATCATCCAGCAAATCGGAGAATTTGGTCAACCAGCATCTGATGACCCCCGAACGCCGGCTATACTGGTACTATTATTGGTTATTATTTGGGTTGCTTAATGATTCAAAATGGGTCAGCTCGGGTTGGTCGGTTGTGATAGGCCTATTGGCCCCAATCGGATTGAATATTGAAGCGGCAGATGGCAGCACATTCGCCACATAATTAATTTTGCTATTGGTAGGGGCCTGATGCCGATTTACATATTGGGACTTGTTTGAGGAAATGTGTTGTTTTTGAAGCTTGTGTTGTGATGTAGAGCACTTTTTTACATACGTACTGTCATGTTTATATCGTAAAACACTGACGACGCAGCAGGTAGGTACCGCTAATTTCTGCAGAAAAGAAATCTATCATCTGACTTACCTGGAAATCATTCTTTTTACTTGTTTACCGGGTCAACTCGCGATAATGTTTTGGTGGTAAAAACAAAAGAAATTCACCTTTTTGTCCCAACGTTTCAACTCGGATAACATAGGCTTCCGTGTCTATATTAGCTATTGCAACAAACTTTTACCATAAATTGCGCGATTGATTTAGCAAAATAGCTTTTATTAGGAAATCCAGAGCAAGTAGGCCCTAACAAAAGCTTTCGCCACATCTGATTTTAAGGTTATGTAAGATAGAGCAGTGTAAGAGGTAGTCGTTCCATCACTCAAATTGAAATACACTGAAACCCTCCTGTTTCTCTTGCTGTCCGTTTCTAAGAACTACTGTAATCTTGATCAAAACCACTACTATGCACGTTCTACTGCTACTATATTTGATTTCAAAGAGAAGGGATCTATTCGAAATTCTAGGTGCAATACTAATTGGAACCACCATTCACGCCTGCCCTGTTTTTCAATTTTATAGTTACTAGTAGTAGATTTTGGATCAAACTTCAATTTTTTTTGGTGTATATAAGCAAAAGTTATGTTTACAAGAAATATGTATGTTATGTTTACAAAATTTTTTTTTTATTAAGCCTGTATCGTGTCCCAACCTTTATTTAATTTTTTAAATTGTTTTCTTTTAATTTACATAAACAGTTTATTCAACACATGACAATACAGAGGACACACACGTCACACACCTATAGAATACAATTATAGGTAGGTACAGCTTATTACTAAAAGAGTATATAGGAAGAGAACCAAGGTACGAAATTCCATACAAACGCAGTTTCGTTCTCATTTTTAAACCGTGAGACCGAATTTCACCAAACTTTGTACACTTAATTAAATTATCTTATCATTACTTATAATTTTGGTTTCGTTAGAAAATATTAACCACAAACAAAACAGGGGGCGGAAATATGATTTTGCGTGAAAATGTCCTAATTTGAATTTGCTTTCTTATTTATTTTGCATTTGGTTAATATTTTGATGTTAAAACTAATAACAAGCATAGATATGTTGCATTTGATTGTGTACAAAGCTTAATGAAGTTTGATCTAGCCATTTAAAAAAATTAAGTATAACGTAACGTATAACGATTTCCAGGGCAGCCTTTAAAGTAGTTAGTATTCGTGTATCAAAAATAACAATCTGGGTATTTTCGCAAAACACTTTGACACTTACAATTCACAGCTTCATTCAAATCAGTTAGGTGCCGTATACATTATTCATGGATGTCGGCAATCGCCACTGACTCATACTTGCCAGTTGGCAGTTGGCGTGGCGAGTTAGTAAACACAGATCTGATTGTCAAACAATTGTCCGGTTGTACAGTCAACAGAAACACGGGGTTGAAACTTGTGCGCTACTTGGTTTTGTGAACCGACAGAATAAACGTAGCAGAAGCTACAACTATCAGTTATTCTGTGGTAGGAGCTTGGTAGAAGTATGAAACACATAAGACCCGTATAAAACTCAGCTGTCTAAGGCTCGTATTTATAAAGCGATCTCAAGATTGAGCGCAATATTAAGTATTCATTTGACAGGCCGTTTTGTACTGAAATGACATTTCTGATACGAACTCAAATTCGCTGTCACTCTTGAGAGCTGATTATAAATACGGGCCTAAGTGACAGCGCCTTTGAGTTCGAATCAGAAATGTCATTTAAGTACAAAATATCCCGTCAAATCATTACTGAAAGCAATTTCTATAATATTAATCCTCAATAGCGACCATTGGGCATTTCTTAACGTATGGCAGTGAACAAATCAGAATTAAGTAATCAGTATGAAATCTTATTCTAATCTAAGCAGTTCTTATCATGACGTCTACAAAATTGTTGGTTACTCCATCTCAAGATTGAGAACAATATTAAGTAACTAGCGATTTGACAGTCCGTTTTGTACTGAAATCACATTTCTGATACGAACTCAAAGTTGCTATCAGTCTTAGGAGCTGATTGTAAGTTTCTTTTTAAGTCGACTGTACCACGTACTAGACTGTGGTCAATGTAGAGTGACTAACAGTTGGCTATGTGTCACAGGTACTTGTTATGTACTGTATGTGTTTGCACTTTCTTGCTAAAGAGTATTGATGAAATCGTTTGTGGCATAGTTTTCCTTCATATCTTTTGTATAAGTCATAGGTTAAGTATCCTACATTAAACTGGTTCATTATGACTCGACCAGTAATGTTTGGTTCAAACCACTGTTAGGTTCTCCTATTGCGAAAGATTATGTCTCTAAGTAATCGTTTTCACCATTTAGAATATAAAAGTATTCAGTCTTGTCTTGGTAACAAGTAGATACCTATAAACTACTTATTACTTATTTTCCCTCATTAAAATAATGATGCGTATAGGTTTGTGTGTCTGTTACTCTTTAAGGCTTCAGCAATGGTTAGCCGAGTACACATACAGAATCGATTTTTTCCAAAACTGACTATTCGACATTATAATTTATGTAACAAGGTACCTAATATTAAAATCATGTGTACAAGATACAAGCGTCATTACAGTTTACCTGATATAAGGTGCACCAGAGCGAAAGCTGCCGCAATCAGTAATATTGACGGGCAGGCGCGGGCAGGCGTGAACGATTGCTCCAATTAGGAACACATCTACTACAATAGATCACTAATGTGAAATCAGGTACGAAGTAGGTATAAAGTAGGCTGTGAGTGAAACCGATTGTTACGTTTACATAGCAGGCACCTACCTAATATTCAAATTATAATGTACAAGCAAGCGTCATTACAGTTTACTTGCCATTAGGTGCATCAGAGCGAAATCTGCTTCAATCAGTATTATTGACGGACAGGCGCGGGCAGGCGTGAACGATTGCTCCAATTAGGAACACATCTACTAGATAGATCACTACTATGAAATCAGGTACGCTTAGAACGTAACGAAAGGTTATGTTGTGAACAACGGATACAATAATAAACATTCTAGGACTAAAAAACAGATGTACAGTAGGCTGCAAAGGTGCATTCAAACGATTGAAGTTTTCTTAGAAATCCAAGTAGCTTTTAAATATCTATTTGAGATTCGGATATTGTCTTAACTAGTACTACAAATATTTTAAAACAATTTGATTAAAATCATTTCACACTTTTGTAAAAACTTCAATCGTTTGCGGTGGCACTAGGTATGCTATATCAAAAACGTAACGTGCACAAAAATGTGTCATGGCAATAATATACCTACATGGCCAAAAAATGTTTATGAATGTTCTCAATGACACACCATGAGATATGAGTATGACATACAGATAAGTATAATGTAGGTAAAGATGCATTCACATGCATTATGCATAAGGGATCATCGCTAGCGTTTCATGTAAAGGAGCTTACACAATTTGGTGGATACTTTTCAAAACAAAAATAATATGGTTACCTGTTTTTTTGGAGAGTTTTATTTAGAGTATCAGCAGCACGTACCTGAAATCAGAAAAATAATTTAATTAAATACAAAAAAGGTTTTTTTCTTCTATTGTTTAGTTAATGAAGAATCCTTAAATCCAATCGTAGTTTGTCAAAAGATGTTCGTTTTTTTCACAAAAGAATGCAGCTTTCAGAGAGATTCCAAAATACCATTTTCAAACACGTAAGCAATAAAATTATATAAACAGTGTGAAATCTCCTTTACCCCGAACGCATCGGCAGAAGAATGTAGGAAACGCATCCGGTCATATTTCGACCGTATTAAGAGTTATTGCCGCATTTTTATTCATAGAACTATTTCTAAAATCCTTCCTTCCAAGTTTTTTGGATTTAAAGGCGATCGTGGAGGGGGTGCTATTGACCACCCCTGAGATCCTATCGTCTGCGCCATATGCATGAATGTGGAAATTATGATAATTCAGGACAACGGTTGGTTTGGTGTGATACCGTCTATGCAACGGTTAGGCCGTATTTTTGTTTATGATTGAGTTGTATTTATAAACAGATTATAAATTATTGTGTATTATATTATGTTTAAAACATGTTTGAGTTTAATAGCCTTTACTTTTACGTCTTAGTTGGAATGGTAATTTTAATTGAAGAAATTGGTAGGTAGTTGGTATTCTAAAATAATATAAATTTGTACTTATTATTAGTAGAAGGCAACTAAAATAAGAATTATGTTTTTATAATAATTTTAGCTTGATCCGTCAAAAAGAGGATGATTGAGCATACGTTCCGAAACACAGAAAAATATACTAAAAACAACTTTGATTCCATCTTGACCTAGTAATTTTGCATAAATCACGAAAGTGGAGAGTTCAATTACTATGAGCAATATTAATGTGAGGTCAGTGACCCTACTAATTCATGTAGGATCAAAATCTGGCATGAGGTAATTTCTATAAAGATAGGTAGCGGGAGCGGATTTAGATATAAAAGCATTTAAACGTAATTTATTTTACCTTTCTTATAATCAAGACAGTCAACGATGAAGTTAGTACTGGTATCCTCACACTCTGGTTTTTGACGAAGCCAGCTCTTTAGGACTAATCAGCAATGTATGCTTTTAAACCAAAATCTGATCCCGCTTCTATCTAATATCCAGAAGCCGTTGGTATCTCCTACAATGCCTGAAACACGTAGAACCTCATCAGGTCAATTTCTAATTATTCTGCTTCTTCGGCTTTGGTTCTACGATATAGGTACAATAACCGTCTTTATGACGAGCACTACTACAAAGAGTACCTATGTTCCTTTTATGAAGAAATCATATCCCGCTTCCTTCCCAGTATCCGCTAGTATCGTAACCATGGGCTGACACACGTAGAACCTCAACATGTGCATCTCTTCGGTCTCACTATTAATTATTCGGGCCTTTAACGCATCCGATAACTTACGACCCAAACTCCGCGAGCTTGCAGTACCAAGGTAGCGTCAGCAGCGACACGAACATAGCTCTGTATATTGATGAATTTGTCACTTCAAGTGTGAAAGAATAACAATGAATGGATAATTACATGACATGCATAAAATTATGTGCCATATCAGTATAACTTTGTCAAATAAAAAAATTGGTAAACAATAACAAACAAAACTATCTGGGATCTCATAATTGAATGATTACTTTAGTTTATATAGTTTAGTTTCGGATTTGATAATTGTGATTTTAAAATGTGAAGTGTTTAGCAATTTTTTAAAGATACATACATACATACATAAAATCACGCCTGTGTCCCTAATGAGATAGGCAGAGCAAAAACGACCTAAACATTGGTTGTTCCGCCACGTCTGACAAGTTTCGAGGGCTAATACAGAAGATGATTATGTATATTGCTGTAGTGCTTTTTAAAGATATTTGTACTTAAAAAAAGGAATATGTAATCAGTACTTAAAACTACTATTAGCCTATTTGGTAGGCTTCCTGTTATAATTTCAGCTATGGATTGACTACGTACCTTCCTCTTTTCTATACCAAATATAAAACGATAATTATTCTTTCAAATAAGTGCAAAAATAATATTTCAGAATCCACACTTGAGACTTTGAACAGAAGGCACAAAATTATTAGAAGTTTCTATTGTTATTCTTCTCCATCTGACCTCTAGAAGCTTGTTCTGCTGTCGGTACATGTAATAACCCTACAGCGTTTGCCAATCTCGATCGAACTAGTCTTCGTGTAGGCACCTACACCCTTGTCATACATTATTACTCAGGTTTAACCCACGGATAACTCAATATGAGAGCCCTTAGCGTAGAGGTGCGTTACCTTAGTTACTGTTACGGCTTGTATGTTACCAATTTAGCTGTTAAGTTCTTCCAGCAAAGTAGGTATTTGTAGTTATTATCACTGCCGACCGGAAAAAAACTGGAAAGCGTACCCCAACAATTACTCACCCCGTTACAACCGAGGCTAAAGGTTTGAGGTTTGAGTTTAAGGTGAAAAGGTTTTCAGGACCTAACCTATATTTAGCCCAGATTTATTCCAATTTGTTTAGTGATTCAGGCGTGATTAACAAAAACAACCAAATAGACAAATATTTGGTCTTGCAAAATATAAGTAGGAGTAGGATCAGCAAGATGTCACAAGATAATTTTGACGTCATTGACATCACTGTCATAATATTTACAACCTAGTAATAGTATCCTACGATATCACGTAACTGTTACTTGTAAATGTTACTACTAAGTTCAACTCTACACCATTCTTAGCAATTTGAGATCAGTTGATGGTAAGTTTCTCAAGCATTTAGTTAGAGGGTGACTTTAATTAATTTGAAGAACACTCGTGCGTCTTGAATTTATATTTAATTTCTATTGAGAAAATCTATTCCATATATTATGATCTGGTAGGACTGCAAAATGCAGTTATGTGAGTTAGAAGGTTATTACCACAGGTTATAACAATAATCTCTGGTACTGAAGCCGACTAAAAGAGATTTTAGACCTCTTTATATTTAATAAGTGTCATTAGATATCACCATTGCTTCACAAGTTGTAGCGATATATAATGAAACAGAGTAACTTCATTCAAACTAAATGTATTTTGTATTTAAAGCTACTATATCTTATTTCATACGGTTGCAGTTGCATTACTAGGAAATATCAATTCTCAAGAATTAATAACCAATAAGAGGATTACTGTGTTCCTGTTTGAAACTGGATTATTAAAACCTAAATTTTATAAAAAAAATAGTGAAATTGTGAATCACCTTTGTGCGTTAGATGCAGTTCGTCTGACCCATGAATCTTTCAAACCAGAGGTGTTTTGTGTTCCCAATTTGGTAAGGAAAATGTTAGTAAATTCACCTTAATTGTCTAAGTAAGTCTTAAGAAATATTAAGCCTATTCTATAAGAAAAATTACAGCCAAGAAAATCATTTCTCCTCTGAAAATCGTAAAATTGCAGCAAGCAATCGCTTGACTCTACAATTTCAAATATCACACCAGATTCATTCATTCTAATTTCATTTCCAATTCACACTTTCATTCATCCTTTCTGACGTGATTCTTTTTTCAAATGTGATATCTTCGTCCGTTAAATCATGCCGTTCATAATTAGCCAGTCTATTCCTGTGACGTCGCGATGCGTGCGCAGGCGCATGCATCAAAACATCGTTTTGTTTCAAGAGGAAGATATATTTCAAGATGGCCGACACTTGTGCGTTTCTCATATGATTTGATAGTGAG
>JARACY010004575.1:0-26178 GCA_029255725.1 Scrobipalpa atriplicella | reverse complement strand
CACTAGGATCATACTAGGATGTAAAAATAATGATGAATGAATATAAAAAAAAACGTGTACGTATCTGTCAAAGTTCTCTCTCGTTTTCGCTGACATTATGACTTTAACCTAAACGCCAGTCTTGAGAAATATTCGACCAAATGACCTTTAGTGACAAATGTTTGCTTAAAACCTACCTTAAAACTGTTGAAAAGTTTAGTGGGTTAAAAAAAACATGCAGTTAAAAACATGCAGTTAAAACTTAATTATTATTATTATTAGGTAGGTACGTAATGCACTGTATCTTTGCATTTAACCCCGTAATCTGTATCCTGATCTTTTTCGCTCCCAGTCCAGCACGGTTTTTTTTTGTGGGACCAACGGTTTAATATGTCCTATCTACCTGACAGACAATTAAGTGCCCAAAGTGACAATTCAGTGCTAAAAGTCCGCAAAGTCTGGATAAAAAAAAAAGCAAACTCGCAAAATAATAACTACAACTTTGAGTGATTCCGATGGGAACTTTTGACTTTGGTATCAAAGATCTAAGGTTAGGTCCATTTAGACCACAGAGGCAGTTACAAACTTCGCAAAAAGCTTTAAACTAAGTTCGCTATTACATAACCAACATAATGATTTAATATAGTGATCGAGCAACAAAGCTAGTTTGTAATTGCGCTTAGCAATGCGGGCGGCCTTGCGCGTGCGCTGCCATTGAATACCGATCATCGGAATAGGGACGTAAGGTACGGTACATACCTTGGTGGTGCCTAATTTGAATATTTTATTATTGATTATTTAAGTACCATCTCAAACAAACATGATTACATGATGGATTATAAAGTAAGTTCTTGCTACCGCCTGTATAATGACTACAGTTGGTTCCTCCTTTAATCCAAACTAATAATAAAAAAATACAGAAATGTGTATATTTTTTACTTTATTTTTAAATCCAAAAGCTTTGGCATATCCTATAGAATTGTATCATGTATCACTCACCAAATAATCTTTTTACATGATATTGAGTCTCCCTTGACATCGTTTTCAGTAAAAGGTCCAAAAAGTCGCGTTTCCAAAATAAGTAAAAGCAATATGTATTTAATTCTGTTAGCATTTTGTTTGGAAAACACTATCACATGTGATAAAATTGTGATAATTACTCGTCACAAATACATGATACCATTCCTTTAGCAAATACATACCTTACCATAGTATTTCTGCATACTATGTTAATACAAAGGAAGATAAGTATGTGCACTTAGCCTTAAGTGCGCACGCGCAGATCTGCCGCCCTTTTTAGCAACAACCTCCGCTGTTTAAGGCGATGATGATTTGTCACGTTTATAGCTTATTGTGTCAAGTGCAATGGATCTATCTGCCGGATGTGTGTGCAGAAAAGGTTTGATCGGTGGGTAATTAGTCAAACTTAAATATTTCAACCTACGACAAAACAATCTAAAACTCATTTATAATTCTTAATTTACATAGTATTTATAATTTTTTTAAAGCTAATTTATTGAACAAGACATAAAATTATAAAAGTTATTATTTTGACCACAGCACAGCCATAATAATGTTAGTGTAAGATATGGTCTAAAACATTCCCTTTTTTTGCTAATGAAGGAATGCTTTCATCCGTAAAAGTTATTACCATAAATTCGTTAAAACAGTGTCACTTACCAAATTGGCGCGAATCCAACTTGATCTAAAATTTTCTTTAAAACCGCTGAACAGTTATAAATTTCTAACATTTTTACTTTATTGGGAGGGTTTTAAGTAAAGAATAAAACGAGCCGTAATAAATAATTAGGAATGTCGATTTTGTCTGATTTAACATAATAAATTTCAAACCGCCATTTTGACTCCTACAGTTGAGGGACTAATTTATCAAACCACAGGTACACAGAACGATACCTTATTACAAAATCATAATCTTACTTTACGCTGTTAAAGTAAACTTAGACATCTTATATTAGGCTAAGTAGGTACATCAGAAAGTTTGGCGGATCATTCAAAAATGCATAAAGCGCCATAAATCACAAATTACGATTTAAAAGCTGTAGAGTCGAAGTAGGTACTACTACGACTAGTTTCGTCTTGATTGTTTACATCTAAATCTACATCTAGATTAAAAATAAAATCCCAAAAACGTCGACCAAAATGCTCTCATAAACATTTTATTACACTAGTTTTCGCAGTTCAACGAACTAAATGACATTTTTAAAATATAAACAAACATCATGACCTTTATAGAACGTTAGCAAACCAGTTCCAACCAATAAGGTTAAAGAACTCAATTTGCAATGCTAAATAGCTATTTGATTGCCAATTATAGAAAAAATAGTTTTGCAAAAAGCGTTCTTTGTCGCTTATGCTAAATTGCTTGCGATGCAAAAGGTACGTTCCTTTGATCTTTGTTTGCGTGTACCTACTGCTAACATATTTATTTAGTTTAATTTATAAATTAATTAAATTATTTTTCCTTCTACTTAGAAACAATTTGGACAGGAACCGATAAAAACATAGAATGTGTAGTCAAACATAGTCTTTAGTACGTTATTTATCAATGTCTCTGGTATACTGAAAAGCTCTGTAAAGACAGACAGTGGTCTCAATGATTTGCAATTTAAGGTTAATTCACACCGGGAAGCGACTCGACACGACGCGACTTGCACAATTTAAGAATGTGATACAAAATGCAAGAAGAGACATTGCATTGACATTAATTTAAAATTCCTTCTATCATTTCGTTTTAAAATGAGATGCAGCTTCGCGCCGCGTCACGTTAAGTCGCTTCCCGGTGGGAACAAACCATTAGTTCGTTGATGGGCTTACATTACACCGTCAATAAAGCAATACAATACACCTATCCCTAAGTTTGTAACACGTTATGGCAAAATCCTCTTTCTACCTTGTAAGTAATAATTTAAATAGAAACGTTACATAACCACCTAAACACCTTTCCGGCTACAATCGGAAGGCCAGACAACTTCCTCATATATTTAATTACAGTGGAGGAAGCGGTGCAAACGCGAAGAATCCGAATTGTGTGAACCAATGCAATTTCAATTGAATTCCTTTAAATAAAAGGTCGATTTTCCCACGCGAGCATTCCGGACGTTATTCGCATTTGGTCAGTTTCGTTTTGTTGTAAGATTTTGGTCGATGATAGAAGTAATCGCCTTTCGTTGTTAAAATGTTTTGAACCTATGTTGGTCTAGTTAGGTATGTTCTGATAATCGGTTTAAGAACATGGATTCGAGGAATGAAATTGGAAATTTAGGTACCTACTGCATCTGGTTTGGTGCATCTAAATAATTTTACCAATCAAGACAGATTTTAACGACATTCTTTGAGCTGAGTTTTCATTGCAAGGGTTACCAAATGAGCGGACAAAATCACTTGAATAAATAAATAAATAAAAAAAAAAACAAAAATTACAGTTAAGTATTTACGCGTTTCTGATTTATCCGTGGTCTATACGTGCCTATTACATAGAAATGTACCTGACTAACAAAATATGTTGCTCATTTTGCTGAGTCAAAACATAAAAGCGAATTATAGACGATTTAGTTTTTTTTGTACTAGAAATATGATGCAATCGTTGCCCTTGGCCAAAACCTCAATTAGTATTTTGAGTAAAATCTATACTAAAGTATTTTTCCTGATCGATCATCAATGTTCTACTGATCGTGCATTATTTGACATTGGACCCTGATATGTATTGAAAGGTTTGTATCCACTTCCGCTCATGACTCATCTTCGCCTTACTGCAATAAAAACTTGAACTTGGTAATGGTAACTGGCAGGTTAATTTATTTTGATGTATTTTTGTAATATTTTGATTCTTAAAACTTTATTCATCAAATAAATACAAAGTGGTCACTAACAACACACCAGTCATTAAATTAAACTGAACCGCCCGATGTCGTTCCCGGTGCAAAGGTGCCACTTGCGGCATTGCCACACTGGATGGCTGGCTATGGACAATCTTTGAACCAGAAATATTTTATAAATAAATATTTTGATTTAGTTTTTGTTCGTCCGTTGTCAGACAGAACTTAAACCCCATTGTTTCCTTAACTTTCTGTAGACCAGTGCTACTTAAAGGTGCTATCGAAGTGTTCTTTTATGCCCTGTATGAGAAAAACCTGGTACATTTTTATCATTCTGTGTCCAGCTTGAAAGAGGTATATTTAGATAATCAATGACTTGATTGTTTTGAGTTTCCTCTACAGAAGATAGCTCTGATTACAGTAATTTTCTGTATAAATTGAACAAAGTGTGAAAACTACATTACTTATCACGTGGTTCAGAATTTTCCTGCATCTAATTCACGACCAGATAATAATTCTAGATTGTTAGTTAGATGCGGTCGTCCGTGATTATTTTTTTCCTGTTTGTGGTGCAGTGGAAAATCCAGAATGCATTTTACATATTTATTTAAGCACATAACTCTTTAGTAACTTCTTTATGGTTTACCTGTTTCATCGCATTTGTTTGCATGTTTTTTTTTTTTTTTGGCAATTCATTAACAATCTAGATATCACGCCTAACAAAAGTTTAATTTATTTTTACACACCTTTTTTATAAGCCTTCAAAGCACTGTCTGCCCCGGATGGGATACAGGAGTATTTATGAAGTAAGAAGCAAAATTATATAAATTATGAAAAAGTTTTCGTTGAGATGGTGAGCCTTATGGATTTCCTACCTTGATTTTATGTTTTAATAGTTAGTTGTTCAACACCGAACAATTCAAGATAAGGAAAGCTATATTAGGTACAATTATTTGCCTGAGTTTAGAACCTACAACCATTCTCGCTTCTTCCTCTATTCAAAGACTTAAAGTTAATTATCACATGTTGTTAAAAGCTATTATGAGAAGTAATTTTCGTGAGAATGTTTGTTCGATTCGACCTTCAACTTTAGCGGAAGAATCGTTGTATTATATATTTTTATCTAAGTAACTAACTAAATAAATACCATTGTACTATTGTACATTGTACTTTGTTCAAAGGATATTAAATATCTAACTGGAAACCTATAGTAAATATAAGATAGTATAAAAAAAATCATCTCGGCATCCACTAAAATATGAGTAGAATATATTTTCGCAATTCTAAGCTAAAGAAAGTTGTGAAAACGTACCCTTCAGAATAACTAAGTATCTACATTGAAAGATTACGATGTACAAAGTCCAAATCAGTTTTGTTTTTTGGAATTTTGGAACCATTATACCACAGCCACTTGGTAAAAAATTTTTGCAAAGGAAAAGACATGCTGCTGAGGAAATGACAGTCTTTTTGGAAGTTATTCATAGATTCCCTTTTATAAACCGCTAATGTAAGTTGGTAAAACTGACCGTCGGCTCAGCTTCCGCAGAAACAACATTAATAACGGTTACTTCATTAGTTTCTGACGTTTCGTATTAGGAATGATGAGGACTGACGTCATAAACGGATGTTTTGGGAAAAGGCACAGCAGACTTAGGCTGTTATTCTACTAGATGGTACGGCAACGGCACGGTACGATAACGATATCGTCACAACACCGTGGCTCTGTTTTTTCACTAGGACGGTATTAGTTATTACCGTCACGGTAATATCGTCGAATATATCGTCCACCTAGTTCCACTCTGAGCACACACACACACACACGCGCATGCTACATTCGAATACAAAACACATGCAGATTAGCAGGCCGGCGACGATACCGGTGGAAATCAATGCCGTGCCTTTGCCGTGACTGCCGGCAAGTGCAAAAGCGTGCTATATAATTTATTTTCATACATTATTAGAACTCTTCCATGATATCGTCGTCGATACCGTGCCGTTGACGTTGCCGTGGACGTGCCGTCTAGTGACTAGACTCTAGTGGAAAAACGCCCTTTAGGGACCAACGTCTGATGAAAGCGACTGAAACTGGACTGCAATAAATTAGATATTATTTTTTGACTGGGTAATGCAGAGCTGTCTCCATCTTCTATCGACTGGTATGTTTTTGAGTCGACAAATGGCCTGACGAATGCTCTGGTGTCAGAGTTTATAAACCTTTATCTAGATGACATGTCTGGTTACCTAAAGGCCAATTACATACTTAGTTTAGGCACCAGCCTATTTGTAACTATATTAGACCTTATTTGTAATAATAATGTTATGATAATAATTTTATAGTTTTTTTATGTAACTTCATCTATTGTCAAGTCTTCCTTGCTCCGAGAAGGTTCCACTTAATAATCAGGTAGTAAACAAACAATGAACAAAGCATGTGATAACTATTCATTGATCCAAGTATCCTTAACCGCCTACCGACTGCCGAGTGACGTCACAACGCACAGATGACCATCTGTTCGTAACTAATCAATTGGAACACTAGCTTATGTAGGATGTAAGGAATTTAGCTAAATCTAGTCTAGTATGAAAGAAGTTGAAGCAATCTAGACAAAATAATATTGAAGCAATCGATACTTTCGAGTCTCATACCGAGTCGAATCGCCATTCAGTTGCCAACATTTTACAAAAAAAGCATCATCATCATCAACATCAGCCGGCGTTTGTGCACTCATCCATATTAGATTCGTATCCAATTCGTACCAGGTTAAATGTCATATGAAACGTATATGGATTAGTGCACAAGCTGTTATAAAGGTAGGAAGTAGGAAGGCCAATTTGAATACGAACTGGATACGAATCTCATATGGATGACTGCACAAACGCCCTAATAGTCCACTTTTGGACATAGGCCTCTCCCATAGCACGCCACTGGATCGGTTTTCAGTCGTTCTCATCCAATTTTTGCCTTAATGTGAACACGTATAGCATGGAGCCAATAATATATTAGTTGTATTGATGGGGTACTAAATAGATTTTAATTTCTCATTCAATACCTTGCATGCGTTACTTAAACAAGCATTCTATGCAGATAAACCTGCATTCTGCAGCGATGTCACGTTAATGCTTGGAATAAATTAAACAGGTTTATCCTCATTCTAGTTTGCTGCTTTAAGATATGTGCGGCGGCTAAGCTATTACTCATTGAAGATCTATGTCGCACGCAAGCTTTGTATCAAGCTTAGCCAAACTGCTATGGCGTCCCCCAAGGAAGCATTCTGGGACCCACTTTGTTCTTAGACTTTGTTTTAAGTTTTAAGTTTGTTGCTTTTGAAGGTATGTATGACGGCTAAGCTATCTCTCATTGAAGATCTTTGTCGCACGCAAGCTTTGTATCAAGCTTAACTGAGCGACTATATGGTCAAGGAAGCATTCTGGGACCCACTTTGTTCTTAGCCTTGATGAACTGTTTTAGTAAACAATTAACGTAGTATTTTGTTTTTGCTGCTTTTAGATAATTACGGCGGCTAAGCTTTTATTCATTGTAAGGTAGATCTATGTCGCACGTAATCTTTATATCAAGATTAGTTGAACAACTATGACGTCCCTCAAGGAAGCATTCTGGGACCCACTTTGTTCTTAGCCTTTATAAATTTTCTTTGCAATAACGTCAATATTTTTTATGAGAAATAAGTTTTTATTTGTTGCCTTACTTTATGCAGTTCTTAAAATATTATTCAATTTAAGGATGTATTTTTACTGTATTTTAAACTATCCGCGAGTAATGTCTATTAACATCATATTTCTATTTAAATTATGATTGTGTAACAACACAAGTACCTTATAATTCCAGTGAAAACCCATTAGCTTCGACAATATATGCACATCTTAAACATCGCTTGAGAGGTCATGCTTTAGCATTGAATAAACAGCTGATTGGACACACTGTATCTAAGACATCTGTGTATTTAAAATGTACATATTCTGTTTTTTGCTTACTCGTACGACTTATCGTGGACTTTAACTCGCAAGAGTTACCCAATATGTATGTACATTTTAAATACACAGATGTCTTAGATACAGTGTTCCAATCAGCTGTTTATACCATGTAAAGCATGACCTCTCAAGCGGTGTTTAAGATGTGCTAAAACAAAAGCCGGTTGTCAAAGAATTAGTACCATTTTAAAGGTTATTGTTATTGTATAATGTACTTGTGCTCAGTTGACATACATTAGTAACATAATAATGTATGACAGATTGTCAATGTCATGAGACGAGGTCAAGATGATTCTTTGTTAGGAAATGTGAAAAAAGTGTTAATTTTAAACATTTTAAATATTTAATTTATATTTGTTTGTTAAGAAGAAACAAGCAAAAAACTATGAAAAATATTTTGTCATGTCTGTGTCTCGTAAATAAAAGAATTCCTACGACCTTCAGTCCTTATACAGGGTGTTAATTTAATTGCGTGCCATGCCATAGCTTAGGGGGTAAAAATTGAAAAAATACTTACGTTAATGACTTAGCAGATTACAGCCTTATGTTGTTTTATCTGAAAATAAAGAAGTACACATTAGGTTTCTGACAATGGGCTCCCGATCCGGAGGTCCTGGTTTCGATTCCCAGGGGGAGAACACAAAGTTGATATTTATCTACTTATCACTTTGTGAGATTTTCTCCTGTTTGGTTAGGACATTGCAGGCTGTATCACGTGCTTTGGAGGGCACGTTAAGCCGTCGGTCCCGGTTGCTGTCTTTGATAGTGGTCGTTACACAAACCATGTCACAGATCTATAGCTGTGCTATTAGGTGGTTTAAAAACTCTGTCACCAGGGCTCATCGGGTCAATCAAATCGAAACCCACAGTACAGAAGAAGAAGACCGGCGAGCTTACTTCCATTCCATGTCATCTATATCTATATTTATACTTTTAATATTATAAAGAGGAAAGATTTGTATTTTTGTGTGTATGTTTGTTTGTAACGAATAAACTCAAAAACTACTGGACCGATTTCCAAAATTCTTTCACCATTAGCTACGTTTACTCTAAATAACTTAGGCTACTTTTTACCGCGGGAATATACACAATTCCCACGTTAAAACTGATTTAGCAGCGGGTGACACCGCTGACAGGAAGCTAGTATTAAAATAAAGTAACCTATCCTTACGTTGCATCATTTACCTACACGTGTAACAACCATTGATTATAAATTATTTATTGTGCTAGGAAGTATGCGGCTTAACACCTCTACTGCTGCCGCTGGTCTGATCTGATTGATAAGATTAGATATAGGTAAGTAGGAATTAAATGTCTCATACAAGATGCATTGATTGACTACTAGTCAAATCAGCAACTTTTTATGAAATGTCAAAAACGATTTTTGTATTAAAATACTGGGTTTTGACGTCACACGCAAGTAAATGTTGACTACTCAAATCAATAACTTCTATATTTATAACTTGATTATTAAATCGAAATGTGCATTTTTTTTAAATGATGAATGAGATCCACAGTATTAGCCATCAGTTTTAAGGTATAAAGTTTTGATTTTTTTAGCCACCCAGTGACACACATGCCTATTCTTTCACGTACAACAGAGATACTTGCCTTCTATTCAACACTTTGTACAGCTCCCACTTTACAGTCTTCTGTACATTGGCGGCCATATTTTTTTATGTTATACGGTGACATCTAAGCGTCCACTTGAATATGAGTATCAGCACTGAAGCCTATAAAACATAGGCACTACTAGCCCAATAGATTCTTGTGGAATATCAGAGTGCGTTACACACCGTGAGACGTAAGGTGGTTTGTCTCATGTGCCATAAGTAATTTCGCTAAATATATCATATTATCTGGCTTTAGAGTGCCTGTAATTAATAGGTACCTAATCGGTCTTGGCATTCAAAGTGTTAAAGGAATCTTCAATTGTTTTCTTAATGCGCACTTCTACTGACCAGCTGTCATTTGTTTATTATGGACCAGGCATCCCTTGTGTATAAACATCGCCATTAAATGTTGTTTGTTATAATTATTAGTAAAGCATCTGATGTTATGTGAAGCTTTCAATGAGAAAAGTGAGTTGAGTACTTTTAGGCTCGTATTTATAAAGCGATCTCAAGATTGAGAGCAATATTAAGTATGGATTTGACACTAAAATGACATTTCTGATACGAACTCAAACTCGCTGTCACTCTTGAGAGCTGATTATAAATACGGGCCTTAATTAAGTGGATGGTGACCCTAGTGGTTAGTGCGAAGGTCGTTGGTTTGGTAGGTATGATCCTCAAACAATTAATACAAAAAATATTTTATACTACACCTATTCGGAAAGTATATTAGTTCTTACTTGAAAAAAGGAAAGAAAGTACGTAAATCCAAGCGAACGAATATGCGGGCGGCAAAAATATATGGGATTTACTTTCTCCCCTAGGGGAGAAAGTATTTTCTCCCCTCCTATTTTTTTTTTAAATTCATAATTCAAAACTAGAAACAGGCGAATGCCAAAAAACAAATAGTTTGTATGTCGAAGCCCACAAAATGATACTGGCCGCTTACATTTTTTGGCAGTATGTGCTTTGCTTCATTTGTCTCTTTTATATTTTTAAGTAAAAAATATGGCAAAATCAACATGTCCGCGCGAATTCTTTTTCGTTCTTTGATTTATATGACTTATTTAATGTAAATTAAGTGTTTAGTGTTTTCGATGTAATGTGTAAATGTATTAATATGTGTTTTGTTTGTTTGTGTTCTGTTCGCATGGATGATGACACTTCAAATGTTCTTAAGTTATCCTCTCATGTAAGTGATATCATTCTTTATCTTACAAGGATTTTTGATTATATTTTCCTCATAGGTGTAGTATAAAGCACTATGTATAACTCGGAAGAAAATGCGATTCCCAACTCGTGTGTATTGAGGCCCTCAGCTGCGCTTCGGGCCTCAAACTACACCCTCGTGGGAATCGGCCATGTTCTCTCCTCGTTAAACAATGTACTATTACATATCTCATGCTCAGTAAGTGGTTCATACAACCCTAAAACCCGGGATGTAAGTGGTACTTTGCATCATAGGTTTTGAAACCTATGCTGCAAAGTAATTTGAATAAGGAACTGTCAAATTGCAAGAAAAAAAAAGTTGATAGCCTTATTTCAAACACACGGAATCGGATGATTAATCGAATCGGAATCGATTTTAAAACAAATTCTATTCGAATTTATTTAAATATCGAACTGGCCAGTACTAAATATGACGCATAGAGTCACGGAATAAGGCCATAAAAATGTAAACATAGGATTATGAAAATTATGAAATTTTTACTCTGTGGTTTTTATAACATATTTATAACCTCAAAACTTGAGTTTGTCGATTTATTACTTAGCATTTTATTATAAAACATTAACAAATTAAACAGTCAGTATACTTAACAAAATGTCTACTTGCAAATTAGATAATTTTTCTTACGCGAATGCATATATTTGTGATGGTTAAATTCGCTCATAGTGAGTTGGTATTGCCTACTGTTTCGTCGTAATTTCATGTTTTAATTTTCTTATATTTTCCCATAATTTTAACTTATCTTTCATTCGATATGTAAAGCATAGTGCTTACCTCATGGTGTAAGTCATCAAATGCATACTCGTACCATTAGCGCCCTCGCTGCGCTCGGGCGCCAAAAACCTCGTATGCATTTGATGACTTACATCCTTTGGTTAGCAATATACTATTAATAACATCTTTCTGTAATAATCATTGGTGATAAAAGTTACTATTATTGATTCTACAGCTAGCTACTATAAGTGATGTGTGGAAATCAAAATGTAAAGTATTCAAAACAGGCAAAACAAAGAATAATTCAACATTGTTTTCTCCTTAACTTCCATGCTTGACTGGGAGTGATAGAAAAACATAGAATGTGACAGCTGCATCTCCCCCCAGGCATGCTGTAAAAACCTGCTAAGGGATTTAAGGGTTTCAGTGTTATTGTAATTTAGGCGATGGGCTGACAACCCGTCACTATAGCAATATGCATAATCATCTGAAATAACCCTAAAAACTTGTCAGACGTGGCGAAATGACCTATGGGTCGTTTTCGCTCTGCCTACCCCATTAGGGATAAAGGCGTGATTTTATGTATGTATGTATGTATGTTTTAAAGAGGACTGCAAAACTTTTATTTATACAAAGAAATAATTAAAAAACCTACAAAAACATCAATACATCATCTTCATCTATAAACAAAACAATACTTAAAATCGTCTTAATGACAGCCCGTGCCGTGCACAATGCCAGCAATTATGGCATTGCCATCAAATGCCAGCGCTGGCACCGTGCCAGTTGTATCGCGTTCAATGCCATGCCGTGCCGTAACTACAAGATGCCTCTCTGTATGACATGTTTAGTGCGTGCCTCAAGCTACAAGCGATGAGAAACCTTTAATTCAAAAATGATGGACCTTCAATTAAAAAATGAGAGACCTTCAATTAAAAAATGCGGGACCTTCAATTCAGGAATGAGGGAATGAACCCTGGCGTCAGATGTTTTAAAACCGTTTAGTTGGCCTCTGACAAGATTTATGTAATGACTACCAGAGACAGCAGCCAGCACCGATGCCAAAATTGGCAGCGTGCCAGTTGTACCGCGTTCAATGCCGTGCCGTTCCGTTTCGTGACAATAAGATGCCTCTCTGTGTCACTATGTCTCAAGTTATAGGATAGGCAACAACGGACCCATAAAAAAAGAGGAATCTTCAATAAAAAAAATCAGACACCTCTAAGGGGACCTCCAATTTAAAAATGAGGGACCTTCAATTCATAAATACTTAACCTTTTCAATAATCTTACCTTACCGCAATGGAAACCTAACGCTTACACCTGAAACCAAAGAAAAGTATTAATATTATGTCATCCCAACCCTGGTAAGCCACCTAAGGTGTTTCTTTGTTGACACACGTCGACAAAGACACGCTTTATTTGTATCTGCGTAGGAAAAATACGTTACAACAATATTAGGTTTCATCAACAACGGCCTTTGGGCTTAAGACGGCTTTGGTGTAATAAAAAGGAATTTGCCGGGATGTTGCGGGAATTATAGCGGTAAGATTGTTTTTTTTTTTTAGGTGGAACGAGTGGGCAAGTCTCACAAGCTTTAGTTTAAGGGCTCTGTCGGAGCCTAGATTATTTATCAAGGTTAGACGAGATAAATTCCTTGTGAAAATGCTTAGATATTTTGTCGGACGACCTGTTGAATTCTTTGGAAGATATTATCAAAAACAGTGATCGATAGCTTCCATGCTGGACTGGGAGTGATAGAAAAACAAAGAATGTGCCAGCTGCATTTCCTCCCGGGCATGCTGTAAAAACCAGCTAAGGGATTCGAGGGTTTCAGTATTGTAATTTAGGCAATGGGCTGACAACCTGTCACTATAGCAATATACAGATCAACGTTGTTGTCGATATCAGACGTGGCGGAACGACCTCTGTTTGGGTCGTTTACGCTCTGCCTACCCCGTTAGGGATAAAGGCGTGATTATATGTATGTATGTGATCGAGACTGATGTATGAACGTGCTCTCCAGAATGGAATCATCTTACAGTCAAGTGAATCTGCATTATCCTTTTCCTTTTGGAACTTGTTCTCGATCCACTGTTCAAGGGTTCGAATTCTGATAGTTACAATGGATTTAAGTTTTAGTTTCTAGATAACTCTCCTAAAAGTAGATAAGTGAAGCAATCGGTTGGTCAAGTAATATGAAAAATAAATGGTAAATTGATTGACAGAGCGCCAAAACTATTCTATGAAAGTAGATAGATAGTTTGATTGAGTTTATTAATAATTGAATATGAATATAACTTGTAAATACAACAGATTCAATGACAAGTGTTGATTATAAATGTAAATAAGTTCTGCGCTGGCTTCCATGTTCCGTCGCCGGCGTAAATATTAATATATTGAATAAGATATTCATATTCAATTTACCCACTGACTTAATAACCTACTTCACAAGGTTATATCCGATGGTGTGGCGAAGTTGGTAGTTGCTTCCTTCTGTTCTAATGGTTTGGTTACAGGTTCGTTTCCCATTCACACAGTTTCATTTCGTAGCGGGATGCCTGCTAGCGCGCTTAGTCAAGTTTTCAATACATTCATACGAATTGTAGCACTACCTATGCCTATTTTACCAAATCTACAAACATGCTTGTTTGTCTCAAAACATGTCTCTGTATACCGGGTGTAAGGGACAGCGTCCCGCAAACTGATAGGAGTTGCTCAGTCAACGATACTGAACACATATCACCAGGATATTTTTTCAGGAAATGAAAAAAAAATTGCTTTTTCATACAAAATGACCACATCGATCAGACAATTTGTATGGAAAAGCAAAATTTTTTTTTTAGTTTCCTGAAAAAATATCCTGGTGATATGTGTTCAGTATCGTTGACTGAGCAACCCCTATCAGTTTGCGGGACGCTGTCCCTTACACCCGGTATATCGCAACAAAAAATTATTTATGTATGATTTAATTTGACCGTAATATCCATGTTATAATTTGATTCAGAAATTATTGTAGTGGTACTTTAGTTCTGTTAAGTCTTTAAAGATACCATGGATAGATACAAAAGTCAGTAATTATTTATACCGAAAGCGGCCATGTTGGCTTCACTTTGACAAGCAAATTGTCTCATTTCGCCCCAATTCGCAATTCGTCGCAAATAGATCGTCCAATTCCGACAATCGGTAAAACAAGCGTTCTCCATATAAACGGTCCAATAATTGGTTGGCGACTCTTCGGTAGTGTTGTTACGGATACGGATGTGGGGCAGATTCGGATGCGGATTTTAGGTCTTTCT
This sequence comes from Scrobipalpa atriplicella, assembly GCA_029255725.1. Lineage (NCBI taxonomy): Eukaryota > Metazoa > Arthropoda > Insecta > Lepidoptera > Gelechiidae > Scrobipalpa > Scrobipalpa atriplicella. The sequence continues at coordinate 11,520 of JARACY010004575.1, read as the reverse complement.
TATGGTTTGCGTAGTTCTGATGAAATATCTACAGAGACTCATAAAAATACTGTTATTTTAGTCTTAAGATTTTAGCCTCTCAACTTTAACTTTATTTATGGTTCAGATAAATGATGTCCTGTAAGTAGGTAGGTACATATCTTCCTACAGGACACTATATCCCAACTAATGAGGTCCTCAGTAAAACGAAACTCTACCCGATCTACTGTCAAAACTACAGAAAAGTAAAAGGCGTTGGGAGCGCGACTTCTAAAATCAGTGGTCAAAACAAAATTCGAATTCAGAACATAGAAATAGGTAGGCAGAAATACGGATGCAAAAATTCGGATGCAGAAATACGGACACCAGCACATCCCTACTCCCTGATCGTCTGTCAGACCGTCGTCAGGTTGATGGTAAGCCTAGTTTGTGCTACCTGCATGAAATCTGCCAGGATGTTGATGCTCTGGAGGAAATAAGCTTTTGGCGGAAATGACAATGTTTAAAATTGGAATGTTTAAAGCTCGATAAGTTCAAAATTACGCTCATATCATTTAGTTTTAAATCTAAATATCTACATGCTAAAGAAAACATTGATGTCAGCTAATCTTGACGGCCCCCACAGCCTAGTTAGCAATGTATCTGCCTGCTACGCAGAGGGTACCGGGATCGATTCCCGGCCGGGGCAGACATTTAAATGATGAATTTAAGTGTCTGTTTCTGGGTCTGGGTGTTCTTTGTGGTTGTTTCTGTGTATGTCCATGGCACCCTGACACAGAGAATCCTAGTGGGGGCTATGTGTATGATCGTGTTTTCGTGTTATTTAAAAACATCTCAATTTTTTTCTTTTCTGTCGATGTAAGTATGTAAATAAATACACGTATTTCCAAATGACCTACACCAATTTTAGCTGCAACTATCATTTGCTTGAAACCTAGGTCGGCTTACAAGATAATGTTGATAAAACACCACTTTGATCGATGGAAGATATTACGGAAATATTCTCATCACAACACACTATCAATTTCCAATAACATTTACTTTTACAGAATTAAAGAGCATGCTCTCATCTAAAATAGTTAGTTGTTGAAACTCTGAAACCTTCTGCTAGCTTGATGAGGTTCACTTGGAACATTCTTTGTTTTTTTCCTGTCCAGCAAGGAAAGCAAAAACATACATACATACATAAATCACGCTTTTATCCCTAATGGGGTAGGCAGAGCGTCAACGACCCAAATAAAAGGTCGTTCCGCCACGTCTGACAAGTTTTGAGGGTTGTTTAAGATAGATCTGTATATTGCTGTAGTGACAGGTTGTCAGCCCATCGCCTAAAGTACAATACACTGAAACCCTCGAATCCCTTAGCTGGTTTCTACAGCATGCCCGGGAGGAGATGCAGCTGGTACATTCTATGTTTTTCTATCGCTCCCAGTCCAGCATGGAAGCAAAAATACATGTAAATAATTGGCACTATTATGGAAAAACGTGTCTTCCAAACTCCTACACGACAATTTCAGTCTTACTTTATTGGATGTCGAACTTGGAATAGCTGACATTGTCTTTCATGGGACAGATAACTGAGACAGAGTCAATAATAGTGCGAACATAAGTCTAGTAGCCAGATTTCTTAGGCCCGTATTTATATTCAGCTCCCAAGAGTGACAGCGAGTTTGAGTTCAAATCAGAAATGTCATTTCAGTACAAAACGACCTGTCAAATCCATGCTAAATATGGCTATCAATCTTGAGATCGCTTTATAAATACGAGCCTTAGTTAGAAAGAAAGAAGGGACAGAGCGGAAAGGGAAGGGACAAGTATTTCCTTAAATTCCTTGTAGGTGAACAGAACTATACTAGTGTCATCAGCGCAGTGATTATATTACCTTTTTTGTGTATAGCTAGCTTTTTTTTAAGGCTCGTATTTATAAAGCGCTCTCAAGATTGAGAGCAATATTAAGTATGGATTTGACAGATCGTTTTGTACTGAAATGACATTTCTGATACGAACTCAAACTCGCTGTCACTCTTGAGAGCTGATTATAAATACGGGCCTTAGTCCTTTATACTATATACAAAACTCCTTGTTTGTCAAGTGTTTCCTAATTAATTAAAATGCCTATCAAAGTCATGTCCACCGTGTAACGACCACCGATTGTTATCCACCTTCCGGCAGAATTGGTCACATCTGCTGTTTGATTAGTCATTATCATTACACAGACGAAATTGCTTGACATGGCCAGGAAATATGACCACCAGTCAAGGTTGTATGATTTGTGATCCATGAACTCAAATTTGAAGCGTATGTATGTCAGTATGACGTGTAAAAAAATAAATGTGGCTCCAATGGCGGCGATTCGGAACAGCTTCAACTTAACTAATTTAAGTTTAGTCCTGTCACTTTCTAAAATTTGAATAAAATAGAGACAGCAACACAACAGCTGATTATAATTGTGTCAAACTGACGTATAACGCTCAAGATAAGTCAAATTAAGTTGTGATGTGAAAGGGTCCCGACTAAAATGCGTTTCGTTTCGTGCATTCGATCTATGTGACAGGTTTATAATAAGTCCGTCTATACTGCCATCCTTTTCTGTTCGCTCGAAATGGAAAGTGACAGGACTAAACTTAAGTAACTTAATAAGTTAAGTTGATTCTGTAACCGAATCGGCAGCATTGTCGACTCTATAGCCTAGTTTAGCAAGACTATAGTCAAAAACAGTTACGTTACTAAAACATGACCTCTCTCTTACCAAAACCGACAACAAATCCTAACCTATAATAAAAACTATAATATACACGGTTATGACGCGAAAAGAGGACAATTTCCAGGGTATATGTCATAAAGTGGCAGTGAGCGAGGTATAAAATATTTTACTACTGTTTCAGTAGTGTTTGACCACTACATAGAGAATAATATAGGGAAAATTCCCAAATGTTTCGTTTCGTTTAGGAAAATGGAAAATTTTATGCTTATACAACGTGTAACATAAAGGGTATATGCATCGTGAAATGTGTGAATCTACCCACGAAACTGAACAACTTTCCCTAAGGAACATAGGTCGAAATACGAAAAAAAAAAATTTACTTCTTATACTAAGTGCGCTATCAGCTGATGCATTTTGTATGGTAGGTAAAACTTTTTCTTTTTTTTCGACCTATGTTCCTTAGGGAAAGTTGTTCAGTTTCATGGGTATATTCACACCTTTCTCGATGCATATACCCTTTCTGTTACACGTTGTATACCCTGCGTTGGACTGCGTTGTAGCACGCGCTCATAAGTAATCTGTGGTTGTAGCATGAGAATTTTCCTTCCTGCACATAATGTATCTTCTTCAGGTTGTTTGGCATATGATTTGAATTGGGATCGGCAGTACAGGTTTTTATATTCACAGAGAATGTTATGTCCACTGAAATAGGTGTATCATAACGGGTTCATCCTTTTTATGCTTCCACTAGATTTTGGTTGCCGATTCAACGAAATCAGTAAAACAAAAATATGAAATCTTAGAAATATGAAATCTTTGCTTATTTCTAGAAATTTGTATCTAATAGGTAGTCAAGACACGTCATACATAATCACGCCTTTATCCTTAATGGGGTAGACAGAGCAAAAACGACCCAAAGGTCATTTCGCCAAGTTTTGAGGGTTATTTATTTATAGTATGTTATTATCTTTCCCATTACAGCGATTCTCTCCATGATGCTTTTCTTTTTATGGAAATTTCCTGCAATTCTTAGCTGTAACTACATACTTACTAGAATTACTCGCAACAATAGTTGTATAACAATACAGTACTTATTTCTATACAATAACCGACTTATAATTAAGTGTACGGAATAGTAGATTCATAGACTAGGGTGGAAGAGAATCAATTCCCGAGGTAGTTAGACGCCCGAGCGCAGCGAGGGCGGCTATAGTCCGAGAGGAATTGATTCTTCTACCCGTGGCAATGACTCTACTTTTCATTTAGAATATGAGGAAAATAAAACTAGTTGTTAATACAAACTAAGTATTTATTGTTAATAAAGTAGGTACCTATTTAAAATTAATAGTCATATTGGTACAATTATTGAAATTAAAAGTAACATTTTTGTTAAAAGTAACACTCTTGAGCATTGAATATCGGCTCCATACCGTTGAAGGCTGTAATTTTCCAGACAGTCCATTAAAATATGCAAGAATTACACTTTCGGAAAACGATTTTATATCCTTGTCTTCTCGCCATTTCATAAAATCATTGTATGTGTTTAAATATCTTTCTTTTGATATTTCTGGCAAAAGATTTTCTATGACACAATTTGCCTCGTCTATAATTGAATCTGGTGTCAATATATCGCTTGAACTCATTTTTAATACTTATTTAGCACAAAATATCGCACAAAAGTCCGTCACAGATACATAAAAGAACAGAACAGATTTTACTATCCCGCCAATTTGTGTTGACTTTTTAATTATTATTTTTTAATTTTGTCGCGGCACTCGCATCGCAAGTTTGCGCTAAATTCACACTGGCCAGTGACACTAGCTGGTTAAAAAGTCACGACATTTCATAAAGTTTTTTTTTTAATATGAAAAAAAGTCTTCACAGCTGACAGCAATTCAAGCAGTTCTATTTTTAAAGTTCATTCCCGCCCTAGGGTGGGGATGAAATTTGTATGAGTTATTCCTTCCCTGTGAAAGGAAAGCAGCATCTTCCACCCAATAGTCAGATCAAAACAACACTACTTTCCGAGTATGAGAAATGAAAAAGTACTACAACGATTTCGAGATACTACCTTTTAGAATACCTACTATATAGAGGGAGTAAAAAAAATAGCTAACCAAATTTTAGGATTTAGAACCTATGGTCCTGAAATTTGTTCAGCTCCATGGGTTGGTTCGAATCCTAAGGTTTGGTCAGCAAATATTTAGACTTCCGGAGCTTTGTTTAAATAAAAAAAATGGATATCTTTAATATTTTACAGGGTTATTTATAGAGGTACGTAAACTGAAAAAGATAGCACTAATGTTTTTAGGAAATAAAAAAATACGTGTTAATACAAAAGACATTTTACCCAGGAAACAAAATTTAAATTATTATTTTCCAGAATTTTATTTAATGTCGCGGGTGAAATCGCGGGGCGGAAAGATATTAACTACATAATACAACTATTACTACACAATGGAATCCACTTTATCTAATTTACTGCGTCACAGTCCTGAACATGTTATTCTGTAACAATTTTAATGTGTTGTGAAGTGACCATTTCGCGCAATTATTGTGGCAATTGTGTTCATGACTGTACCGTCTTAATAATGATGTTCTGAGTCTGAGTCACAAATAATTAGGAAAAGTAATTATTTTAAAATGATCATGGCCTTGAGCTATGTCAGCATAACAGCACTCTATGGCTCGTATTTATGAAGCGATCTCAAGATTGAGAGAAATATTAAGTACGGATTTGTACCTACTTTTTGTCACAACTTGTTTTACGACCGTTGCTGTAGTGTAGGGTAATTCCCCAACGCTACATGATTGTATAACCACAGAAGAGAAAATATCCCTATTTACTCTTCTGTGGTTATTTTCGCCGGCAGCGACTTCTCAAATCAGTGGTAATAACTATAGTATCTACTGCATTGCACTTCTTGAACTATAATCATTATTCGTTTGTTATAAACTTTTCATGATCAAAGTCATTCGGGTCGGGGTGCAGTGCACATCATCATCTCCTTAGCCTTTTTCCGTATCTCACGTGGTCGGCTACCTAATCTAGGGGATTGAACGAGGGTACTAGTTTTTACACAGAGCGACTGCCATCTGACCTCCACAACCCAGAAGGAAAACGAGACTCAATCCTAGATTAGGCTTATGTAAATTAAATGAAAAAGAAAATATTGCAGCCCCATACAATTTGTTTAATCAAGGAGGTCATTTTTTATGGGAAAGTCACGTTTATTTTTTCATTTCCTGAAAGAATTTCTTAGTGAAAGTTCAGTTTTATTAACAGAGCAGTCCCTTCCAGTTTGCAGGACACCGTTCCATTACACTCGGTATTTTTAAGAACAATGGAATTTGGAGTGTTATAGAACAACCCGTTTTAAACTTGTGTTTGCTACAAAAATACAGCATTTTACACAAGAACGAGACGGTATAAACTTAGTTGTGCAAAGTTTTCACAAAAACAGGAAATGGTAGAGATGTTGCTGAAATATCGTAACATCCGGTTTAGAATAGTAAGTTTATTCAAATTGGACTCTAAAGAAAATGTTCTGTCTTCCTGTTACTAGCTTTCCGGTAATAAGGAGTTGCTGATTCAAATCGTAAGTAGGTTAAACTTAATGGTTTGGAAACTATAATATAACCGCTATAACACAAATAGGTATGACCTAAGCTTAGTAGATACGAGGTGTAACGAACAGCTTCCCGCATACTATTAGGGGTTGCTCAGTTAACGAAACTGAACAACATACGCCAGGTTTATTTTTCAGGAAAAGAAAAAAAAACTTTATCGGACAATTTTGTATGGAAAAACCAATTTTTCTTTTCATTTCCTGAAAGAATTTCCTGGTGAAGGTTGTTCAGTTTCGTTGACTGAGCAACCCCTATCAGTTTGCGGGAAGATGTCCCTTACACCCAGTATTATAATTTTATGCTATACACACCGAAGTACCATAGCTACATTATAATTTTTATTTTTTTTATATACAACGTGTAACAGAAAGGGTATATGCATCGAGAAATGTGTGAATCTACCCATTAAACTAAACAACTTTCCCTAAGAAACATAGGTCGAAAAACGAAAAAAAAAATCGTGACCTTTCATACTAAATGCATCAGCTGATAGCGTATTTAGTATGGGAAGTCAATTTTTTTCTTCGTATTTCGACCTATGTTCCTTAGGGAAAGTTGTTCAGTTTCATGGGTAGATTCACACATTTCTCGATGCATATACCCTTTCTGTTACACGTTGTATATATTACAATCAGTTTTTATAGTACAGCTGTAGAGTTTGTTTCTCCATGTTTTCAAACTGTAATTTATGCTGAACGCCGGTGGAAAACTAGCGAATTACAAAGTTATGCGAATGAGAGTTCTGAAAATGGCGGATCACATTTTCGGAACAAAACTCCGAGCGTCGGTTTACAGTTTTATGGCGGGAATGCAACGTCGGTGGGAATTTCCACTGGTCTGCTTCAAATGGAGTTTTTAGAAGGACAATCATATCCACACACACACACAAATCACGCCTATATCCCTAGAGGGGTAGGCAGAGCAAAAACGACCTAAACAGAAGTCGTTCCGCCACGTCTGACAAGTTTTGAGGGTTATTACAGATGATAATGTATATTGCTATAGTGACAGGTTGTCAGCCCATCGCCTATAAATTGCAATACACTTAAACCCTCGAATCCCTTAGCTGGTTTTTACAGCGTGCCCGGGAGGAGATGTAGCTGGCACATTTTATGTTTTTCTATCTCTCCCAGTCCAGCATGGAAGTAATCATAACAATCATATCCGCTCCTCGAAATTCAGCATTTGACTAAAAATGCTGCAGCTCTGAAGTCCATACCTACCAGATAAGCACGAATTGATATAGTGCTCCTTCACGCCTAAACGGCTGAATGAATTTTGATGAAATTTGGCATGGTGATATAACCTAGAGACGGATGTAGGCTACTTTTTACCTCGCGAAAATACCTCATTCCTCAAATCTGTAAGTGAACCCGCGGGGTGGAAAGCTAGTCTACACTACTATTATAAAGAGGAAAGATTTGTATTTTTGTGTGTGTGTGTAGGTATGTTTGTAACGTATAAACTCAAAAACTACTGGACCGATTTCAAAATTTCTTTCACCATTAGAAAGCTACGTTCATCTTAAGCAACATAAGCTTTTTACCACGGAAAAAATTACATTATTCCCACGGGAAAGCTTTTTTTGCAGCGGGTGACACCACTGGCAGAAAGCTAGTATGATATTAATTTATTATCTCGCGGGTAACGTCAACGGAATACTATACCATTTTGGCTAAGAGTGTGTTGTAGCACGTTGTAGTAATAGGTAGTTAGCAAATCGCCTATATTCTATTCTATCCTAAATTACAATGCTATAAAACCCAAGAATCCTCAGATAAATCATAACTTCTAAAGTCTAGAACAATCCTATAACTACAAGAGCAGTGTCTGTTCCGCCTCAATAACAATGAGAAAAGGAAATGCTCATTTAAAATAATTCTCGCAGCTCCTAGCATTGAATAGTCTTGTTTACTCATAGAGTTATGGTGTGAATGTGAGTGTTTGTGTGGTTAAAAGATCTTATATAGCTGTGAATTCTATTGTGCGCAAACTGAACAACTTTTACAAAGATTTTTTCCAGGAATTAAAAAGAATGTAAATTACTTCACCATAGAGGGAGGGAAAGAAAAAAAACACATATTTGAAAAAAAAAACGTAAAAAAAATATCAGTTTCGTTGAGTGAGCAATCCCTATCAGTAAGCGGGAAGCTGTCCCTTGCACCCTGTATAAAATTAATATAATAACCAAAACTCAAAAATATTGAGCCAAATCTGTTTGCTACTTTAAGTAGTATCCGAATTTTTTTGGCTAATTTTCATTCTCTATCCTAACTATTTAGAATTAAGCGAAACATGTTTTACTAGAAATAGAAACTCTAGTAACACTTTCAATAGCATAGACCTTGCTTAGACAGAAGATGCCCATTAAAAATAATACTCTACTCTCAGTGTATACTATTTTATGATATTCATACCATTAGTGAGAGAGAACATATGTCCTATACAAGTCTTGAAGTGGTACTACAGATAAGATTCTCATTCTCACGCGTGGTAAGTGAGAGAGTTACTTTGATGGTTATGCTTTTTAGTCGTTATAAGACTTTTAAAGGAAAAGGCCGTGGAATTTACTTTAGACTTAAAAAGATGTTATCTTCGTTTTTGCCATAAAAGCTTGTAAATAATGTTATTTCATTTTAGTTTTTTAATTCTTTAGGGCTGAAAATCTCTAAGTAACTAGTTTCAAGGTAGGTTTAAGTACCTATTTACTTATGCACGTATTTCACAAATTAAACATTTTTGAATGCTTCACGCAAATTACCACTTAATTGCTAAACAAATTGTTCTAGTAATTACTAGTCATGGTGACTTTTTAAGCTGCAAAGTACTCTTAAATCTTTCGAAAAAACAACAGTCTATTATCGTTGATAGGGATTCGAAAAACCCCTAATTGTTGGATGATGCTGTGAGGCCAAGATGACAATGTGCCTATTTATTTTTAAGAACGAACTTTTCTTAGTTGTTTTCGAAGTGAGAATCCAGTGAGTTGAGAGAGCCGAGAGCCGTTGGTACCACTTGGCAATAACAGAGGACTGCTGCGCGAGACATTCGGCGTGTGTTTAACAACTGTTAAACTGTTATTGTGTCATTCGAGTGGCGTGACGGTTAGGCCCGTATTGATAATCAGCTCTCAAGAGTGACAGCGAATTTGAGTTCGTTTCAGAAATGTCATTTCAGTACAAAACGACCTGTCAAATCCATACTTAATATTGCTCTCAATCTTGAGATCGCTTTATAAATACGAGCCTCGTAGGCGCATTTACCCTACATCGAGACAGAAGTGACAGTATTAAACTGAATATAGTCACGTCTGTATCTCTTTCGGGGTAGGCAGGGTGACAGGCGTGTTGATGCACTAAGAGAATATATTGTAATCTAAGTACTATTATATATTCTGTGGTAGATCTTGGTTTAGCACGCTTTCACGGAAGAACAATCCATGCTTTCCGCTTGGTTTGCCAAATTAAAGGGCAATGGAAACGAGCCATCCACCCTAATGCGACATTTGAATGTTAATGTTTAATGTAATGTTGAATGGCTCGACTCAATGGGTCAGAACTAAACAATGGTGTTGATTTGGTGAGCACACGACTTAAGTAAACTAAGTTTATACATGATATTTTCTCTCATAACAAGAGTGGTCGATACTTTTTACATTACGACTGAAACTTAGGCCCATATTTATATTCAGCTCTCAAGAGTGACAGCGAGTTTAAGTTCGTATCAGAAATGTCATTTCAGTACAAAACGACCTGTCAAATCTATACTTAATATTGCTTTTAATCTTGAGAGCGCTTTATAAATACGAGCCTTAAACTTAGTACTGTACTTACCTATTCATGAAGACTCTTGAAAAATTACCTTATTGACTGGAGTAAAATTAGTTGTTGTTGTTGTCTTCTCTTTACCTTTACTTTCTACACACTGCTGCCTGGTCTAGTGGTCTGAGCCATGGGCTCTCGATCCGGAGGTCCTGGGTTCGATTCCCAGGGGGAAACAGATATAAGTTGATAATTTTGTTAATTTATCACTTTGTGAGATTTTCCTCAGTTTGGTTAGAACATTGCAGGCTGAATCACCTGAATGTCCGAAAAGAAAAAGGATTCCGTGTTTCGGAGGTCCCGGTCGCTGTCTTTAATAGTGGTCGTTACACAAACCCTGTCAGAGGCCTAAATTAGGCAGTTTAAAAAAAATACATCGGGTCGATCGACTCGATACCCATACGACAGAAGAAGAAGATGACCTTTACTTTTCTGCTCTCTCAAGACAGATACATACATACATACATAAAATCACGCCTTTATCCCTAATGGGGTAGGCAGAGCAAAAACGACCTAAGCAAAGGGCGTTCCGCCACGTCTGACAAGTTTTGAGGGTTATTTTATTACAGATGATTATATATATTGCTATAGTGACGGGTTGTCAGCCCGTCGCCTAAATTGAAATACACTGGAACCCTCGAAATCCCTTAGCTGGTTTTTACAGCATGCCCGGGAGGAGATGCAGCTGGCACATTCTATGTTTTTTTTATCACTCCCAGTCCAGCATGGAAGCATATAATGAGACAAATAATGAGACAAATAATCAAGACAGATAATGAGGTCAATTCGGCGTTGCAAATAACTCGACAACTAATATTAATCTGTTATTTTCTACCATGAGAGAATAGAAAGGGACGATACATTTTTGTTGATATCTAAGATAAGTCCATACCTGTAATTTATCATGTTCATGAGATAAAGGAAAGGAACTGCAACAATTTTAGGCTTACCGATTTGCCCTTTGACAAATTCAAACTGACTTTTCGTATGTCGTGTGCTAACCGAATCGGCACTAGTGGCGCTCCGTGCATTATTCTCAGAAATGTAGTCTGAAATCGGGATATAATCCACGGGAAACGGTTCAAGAGAAGTAATTAGGTGATTCAATGAGTCGGATCTTAGTTTATTCAAAGAGTTTAAAGTTTAATCGTACGTAAAATTCTGCGTTTAGAATTTAATCTGAACGTTTTATTATATTTCCTTAACCACTATATTATTTGGGTAACGCTTTAATATACAAAATGTTGGAAGCTAGGTACAAAGCCTTAATTAAAGATTAATTACTCTATTTGCAACATTCTGATTGTACGCCTGATATTTTTTTACTGCTATTTTTAAATTATTCTTTAAAAAAAAAAACAATTTCTAATAGTAAGCTGTACCAGT
>JARACY010004574.1:0-26184 GCA_029255725.1 Scrobipalpa atriplicella | reverse complement strand
TATCGATCATAGCAACAAGAATGGAGTGACACCAGTCCAGATTGTAGTCCAATCTCCCACCCCACCAGACACTTTAAATAAGAACACTAAAACAGGAGATATTACAGTCTTTAGCCTTGATGAAATAAAATTGCATGATGATATCTTTAAACGCCCGATCACTCCGTATAAAGAAGATGAGATTATAGTCCAACAGGCTGCTATAGAAAATAATGAAGAAAAGGAAGCTAAAATTATCGACTTACTCGACCAAGTATTGCAAGCAGAAGAGGACAGTTATTTAGAAAAAAATTGCTTGAAAGATCAAGAAACCGAACAGGCAATTATGATACCGATAGAAACGATAGAGTCTATACCACATAGAAAATCTTTAAGCGAATTATCTGATGCAGGTTCAGAAACTTCTATTAGCACTCAAGACACGAAATATAACGTAATTGCTCAAGTACATCGAGAAGATTTACCAAAAGTTACGGAAGAAGAAGAAAAAATAGATCAAGAAGCCAAAGAACCCGATGTTGAAGCTATAAATGACATAGCTAATGAAACAACAAATGATACTGTTTCCACTAAAAAACAACCAAATGATGAACATGAACAATTGACATCGTTTAATGATAGTGAAACAAATTCACGAACAGATGAATCTGGGTATTCAGATACATTAGATAGAAACATTTTGAATGATTCCATAGAAGAAATGCATTCAAGAGATGAGGCTCCACGCATTCCAACACCACCTCCTATGGATGAAACGTATTTTAATACCCCCTATGTTTTTAGTAAAGCTCACACTATATCTTTTGCTAAACCTAATAGACAAATATCAGATGAACCAAATGAAGAGGAAGAAACGCCCAGACCAAGTGTTCAGTCAAACACATCTCAGGGTACAGAAGATGGAAACATTGTTTTTGGGAGCAGTAGACAAATGAAATTTATGAACAAATTGAACAATATATTTCAGCATAAGATGACCAATACTGATGAAGAAAATACAGAAGAAGAGCATAGGAAGAGATCTAATTCTACTGGTGATGTAGACGATTCTGAAATCAGACCTCGGCTAATACGCCCTCTAATATTCTTCGAATTAAAAAAAGAGCTAGAAGCCGCGTCAGTTCCTAATTTACGTCCTGTTCGTAATGTTATTAATACTGAAAAACTAAATAACTCAGAACCTATTATTAATAAAGACGATGATGATGAAACTACTGAAGATTCAAGCATGAGCAGAGAAGATCTTAAATCCAGACTAGAAAACATATTTGCAACAGGTGGACCAAAGTTAGCAAAACCTAGAGTAATGAAGTCTAATCCGCCAACGCCAGAGGAAGTGCCAACCGACACATCGAGTACGGAAAGTACACCGAAAATGCCAAAAATGGAAAAGAACGATACTCTAAAAAGACAGAAAGATAAATTTGGAGCAGTATTAAATTCTTTCAGATTAAGTTATAACAAAGATGATGACGTGTGAAAACTAATCCTAAAGTTAGAAAAGGAAAAAAAACATATTGACAAATTAAGAAATAGGTAAGGAGAAAGCCATTTAATTTGACAAAATATTGTTTGTTAAATGACAACAACAATATGCCGTCCTATAATAACAAAATAAGTCATGGTTGTTATTAGTTAATGTTGATTAGTAATGTAATATGTAAGTGCCTTATTTAAAACAGAGTGCAATGATATTATAATGAACGTTTCAACGAATTGTAGGTTTAAGTCGTAGAAGCATTTTTATTTAAAGACTGAAGTGTCGATTAGGAATATAGAAAACCTACGAACAAGTCCTACTATATTTTTTAAGGATTGATTTAATATATGAAGTTGTTGCAAGTGGATGTTTATTTTTAATGTTATATCACCATCATTCTTTCTTATGCTTCAGTAACTGATGCCATTATACTACTTAGTATACAGGGTGTCAAAAAGTTGTTTGTTATCATTAGTAGAACATGTATTTTAAAGGAACGCAGTACTCTGTATACTACTTTTAAATGAAACACAAATGTATCGAAATTTAAATTTATTAGAAAGAGCAAGTGAACGAAATGTATTAAATAACATGCACATGCGATGTTTCTAAAAGTCACTGTGTTTCGGCTTTGAACAGTTTCATTATGTACGGCTTTATCTCCATTTCTTCTGCACATTGAAGGAGAATCTCGTCTATGATTTGCTCTGAGACACTGTAACAAAAATAATATATAAAATGCACGCGTCTTATCTTACTTATTTAGGTGCAGAATGTCTAAGTTTCATAATGTGAAAATCCCGAATAGTCTTTGTCAAGTAGTAAAATTTCAAAATGCGATGCTGATTACAACTATTTTTTTTCGGGATTTTCGTATTTTGCAACTTGGACAGACATTCGGCGCCTAAAAGATTTGAAAAAAAACAGGGTTTCTTATGGACTTGTTCCTAAACTAGATTGGTGTTCCTCACCTGCCCACCATCTCCCAGGGTTTCCCGAAGGTGCTGTTGGCGTACATAGGGCTGGTGAGCATGTGCTGGACGAACTTGGTCCTGTACTGGAACATGTTGTCTGCGATCTGCTGCGGGATGTTGGTTGCATCAGTAACAGTTGATGTTCCTCACCTGCCCACCATCTCCCAGGGTTTCCCGAAGGTGCTGTTGGCGTACATAGGGCTGGTGAGCATGTGCTGGGCGAACTTGGTCCTGTACTGGTACTGGAACAGGTTGTCTGCGATCTGCTGGGGGATGTTGGTTGGATCAGTTGGTGTTCTTTACCTGCCCACCATCTCCCAGGGTTTCCCAAAGGTGCTGTTGGCGTACATAGGGCTGGTGAGCATGTGCTGGACGAACTTGGTTCTGTACTGGAACAGGTTGTCTGCGATCTGCTGCGGGATGTTGAACGCTAGGCGCAGCCGCTCCGTGTCCTTCGACTTTTGCATTTTGTATAGGTTTTTCGGGATCTTCTTCTGGATTGTTTCTTCGAGAATCTAGGAGATACGGAAATTCAGCGGATTTATTATAGAACGTGAAATACAATAATCAAAGCAACTCATTGTGCAGCATTCAAAGAAAGTGAAACTGTGTCGAAAAATCAAGCTAGCTACAATTTGCATTTCTTTTTTTTATAACGTGCAAGGCTATTAAAAAGTGAGCAAAGAAGTGACAGAAAAATTTGCAACAAAATCAAGCATTTTCGTGATAGGCATATTCACAATTTGCGGAGCAGTGTGGGTGGTTGATCTTTGATTTTGCGACGCGTGCATGAAGCATGAAGTAACAAATATTGGCTAGAGCTGGTAATAGGCAGTCAAGGAGTTTTGTGCTTAAAATGGCAACAGTTTGCGAAGCGTGTTTGATAATTATTAAGGTAACCACTGATTCGGGGATGAACAGGTGCGTCTTCACCGCGAGCATTCGTTCGTGAGTAACATTCGCGCGCGTACATTATCTATAGGCGCCATAAGCTTATTACATAGAGAGCCTATGCGCACGCAAGATGCTCTCGAACGAATGTTCTGGTGAGGTCGCACCTTACAGTAGTGGAATCTCTCTGGCTACTGGTCAGTTTCAGTTCACACCGGGAAGCGACGCTACGTAACGCGGCCTGAAGCTGCCTGAAGATGCATTTCATTGTACCACGAAGTGACAGGCTACGGCCGTGAGAAATTTTCGAGTTCTGTCCATGAAATGTCTTTCTTTTTGCTAGTTAGTAAATAAAGTACTATATTGTACTATTCTCTTGAAACGCGCCGCGTCGCTTCTCGTCGCTTCCTGATGTCAATTAACCTAATATGGAACAAACTTACTCGAAGTAACTGCGGTGTGGTCGGCTGTCGAGGACTGTTGGCGTTCACACACACCAGCTGAGCATTCTTCGCGCCAGTGAGCCGGTCGTTCTTGTTCCTAGAAGAATGGTGAGGGTAAGGATGTTACAAAGGGAAAGGTCGGAAAATGTAGAGGGAATAAAAGATGTAAGAGCAAGAGGAATAAAGGAGAGGGTATACTGAGGGTACACGTAATTATTAGGAGGGTACAGTATTAAGTCGTAGTGTCTGCTTACTCCAGCCCCCGTAAAATGTAGCCGCGACAAGGCCGCGATAGCCATTTTATCACGCATTAATCATTGCATGTCATCACATCTGTCTGTCTAATTGTATGGAAGTTTTACAGATAGAAGTGATATATTCGTTATCGCGCGGCGGCTGAAGGGGTACAAGCGATAGCTTATAGTATTTCCAACTCGGTGCTAGAAAAAAATACGTCAAAGTTTCATGTCTTTTTTATTCAAAAACACATTTCAAAAATAAATTATACGTGTTGGCAAATTAGTTAAGTTACTAAATCTACTATTTCAATATGTTGTTATATCTAATAGGTAAAACTTTTTTTAGTAACAAGATTTTCTATTAAAAGACATGAAACTTTGACGTAGTTTTTTCTAGCACCGAGTTGGAAATACTATAGGTATAACTGCCAACAACAAAAGGAAATTAATCATAATAAGATGAGAGGGTGGGACCCCATAGGGCGCGACGTCTAGACGACGACATAAAAACTCCATTTCACTATTTTTAATTATAAGTGCACCATGGCCACCATGACATCCAATGATATCTGTACTAATGTTATAAAGATTATAAGATTTACGTTTGTCTGCATTTTCGTTTGACTCTAAAACAATCCTTTTCATTTGGGAACTTAGAAAGGTCCATTAACTAGTGATATCATAGGCTAGTTTTTACCACCGAAAAAAATCTTTCCTTCCGATGAGTAAACTCATAGCAAGTGAAACTACAGTACAAATAGTGCCGTACTGAAAAGGCAAGGTTTAATTAAAAGTGGTTGTGGGAATACGACTTAGCCACGCCTAACCTAATAGTTAAAGTCACCTTAGCTGTTTGCTAATTAAAAACTGTCAGGCGAAAACATTTAACCTTATAAAAGGTAACAAAAAATTATTCAGCTTATTTTTTTATTTAACATAGCTTCTAACATAAGTTCCCAACTTATTAAAGTGGTTTCCCAATTATTTTCCGGAGCTGCTACTCATTTTTGTCTCGAATCAGCAAGATTTCAGATGATATTTGGTACTTTAAAGTAAACCAGTGTAATAAGATAATGCGCTCGTTTATTTATGAGAAGCATTTTTTGATTAATTCGGCCTTGCGAGTGAGACAGCTGATGTCATGTCAATCATGCTATTCAGATACTCTTACCCTTTAATCGTATGATAACCAGACCTTTGAATACTTTATGAAAGGAATTTGAAAGTAAGTATTCTGAATTGGTTATGTGTCTGTCTGTCCTTTGATCAATCTGCATGGTAAGTAAGTAAATATGGGTGTATATTAAGTACTTTTGTAGCATACAATGGTTAAAGTAAACGATCCACATCAAAATCATACTATATAATATATTGTCTAGGTATAAGTAATATCCTAAACTGGAATATGATCATTAAACAATATAAATTGTTATTAGCTTTTGTACTGTGTACTCTTCATATCAGAAGGGATCTTCATTGCAGTTCTAAATTGGCACGTTGAATACTAGATGTTCACTAGATAGACTACACTAGACTTGTGGCAATACTTGTTGTCGTTAACCAGTTTATTGTTTTAAGCACTTGTTGTAAGTTGACTTCGTGTTACACCAATAAGGCGTTCATATTTAGAGTTTAGTAACTAAACTACTAAAGATGTTTTATGTCACCCATACTTGAATAAGTAAATCTTATCCCGGTTGAGCAACTGTCTTTGGACAGGGGCAAATCAGCCCATACAAAAAACAAGTTTGTGTAAATGTAGGTTGACTTGGCGTGCTTAAGCTTGGTATAGCATATCGTAGTAGTGGTACGTACAATAACAAGTATGGCCTAGCGGCAGTCGTGAAAAAAAAACAAACAACTACTGCAGAACTGAGCCTTCCCCAGTTTTCCCCACCTTTGGCACACGGGATGGCATGGCGAACGCATTGAGGATATCTTATTCAAAACAAAGCATAGAAATACTAATAGAAACAAACAAAGCATAGAGAACTACTAGCAAGTTAAGCATAGAGAATACTAATAGAAGAAAACAAAGCATAGAGATAATGAAGTATTTCTATAAACCTAAGGGACAGTTTTGCAAGACTATGACCTATTCCCTGGATTTATCATTACAGTAGTGTACTGCTGAAGATGTTTACAGAATGGAAAATATTGATTGGTGAAGTCATAGTCAAGAAATTATAGCATCATCATATCACGTAGTATTACGCTATCCATCTCCAAGTTGGTTTGAGAGTATTTCATAACCACCATTGTTTCATTGTTGTCCAATCCATGGCTATAATGTCCCATATCATTTTATACGACCTACCTACATGACCAGACTTTTTACTAGATGCGCTGATAGGTCATGGTAAACAAATCTATAATGTTACAATAGTTATTTGTTCAACAAGAGAGGGAAGTTCGTTTTTACTGCGAGTGCTGATTTTGAATCCTGAGGTAGCGAAGGATACTAAAATTGAATCACGAGCGTAGCGAGTGATTAAAAAATAGTATCCTGAGCTCACCGAAGGATTCAAAGCACGAGATGTAAATGAATTCGCTCTCGTGTGATACATACAACTTTTCCCACTTTCAGTGAGAAAATATTGAGGTGTGAAATTAGGAGAAAATGCCATTATTACTTTTTTATTGGAAAAGTTGCGTTCGGAAATTGCAACAACACTTAAAAAATAAATTAAGCAGACGTAAAATTATTCTAAAATTAGCATGTAATGTTATTAATTTTATCTTTTTAATACAAATCAAATTAATTACAACAATAATAATATATTTAAACATTAAAATTTAATACTTTACAAGACAGTAAAACGTAACAAAATAGTCTACAAAATAAAATTTTAGGTTGCATCAATTTTCAGAACGCACCCCCAAGAAAAAAAAAAAAAATACCAAATAAAAAAAAGAAAAAAACCATTTGGATACCAGTTGTGTCAAAAAATGACATACCTTTGCCTCATTTATAATAAAATTAAAAAGCTACTTGGTCTCTCTTAAGAATAAAATCTGTGCCTCCAGTGTAAAGGGGTTAAACTCGAGTTTGGCCCAATGATGGATTTTTTAACCACTGTATTTCTTTTTCGAAGCTCTACAACTTGTTTTGACTTTTAGTTTGACACGACTAATAGTTTTGGAGATATCGTTTGTGAAAAAGGATCAATGTTATCAAATTGTTATAATCATTTTGTTCAAAAAGGTTTATATTGACTTTAACATTTAAAGTATGTCACTCCTCAATAATCATTTTGTGAATAATGGTTAAACTCGAGTTTTACAATGGACTTTTGCACATGGTGATTGGTGTAAATAAATAAAACTGTACTTTAATCGTTTTGCACAAACAAAAATATACTGTGAAAAGTGGATAATGTGGACTTTGATCACTTTTCACAATATTTATCCTACACAATAATTCGTGTAAAAAGGTGAAACTATACTTAAATCGCTATAAATGTCAAGTTAAATCGTTTTTCACGTAATGTTCGTTCGTTTTTTTAAAGTCAAAGTACACTTTGTTCAGTATACACAAATTATTACAATAATAATTTTGTGGTAAGCGATGAAAGTGCACAGGACGTGCGGGGTGAGGTATTTGCGGGGTGCGGCGCACTAACCAAGTCGAGCGAAAAGAGCGAGAGGAAAAGGTTGCGCGCTATCGCTTTGACGCCGTCCGTCAATTTACGTATTTATGTTGAGTTTAATCGTTTTGCACAAAATTATTTTAAATGATCATTTTGTATTTTGTATAATAAATTAGGGTTTAACTCCGAATGTTGAAATCATCAATACTATGGTAAGTGTAAAAATAAGTATTTATTAGTAATTTTTCAATCTTTCGATAAGTTAATATTGATTGTAAGCAAGCAGTGACGGGCAGAATTTAATTTAATAGTTAGAAAGTTTTCATATCTAAATTTATCTTTATTTTTTATAGAGGAAGATCAGGAACCTATATCAGTTTGCTGGAAGCTGTGTTTTACAACATCATACTGGATGTATACAAACGTGAATCTTTAGATTGTATATCCATAATTGACGCTTGCCGATATCATCCGAAAAAATAAAGACTTGGTTTCCTTGTTTCCATATTGCTTGGCCCAAGAGAGAGACCCAAGAATTTTAATTTTATCCTGGACTAAAATCTTATCCTGAAGTGGCAACTTTTGATCCAGACTTCGAAGATGATGTGAGATAGCTCGAGGATCTTTAGCTTTTTTTGTGAAATTTGTATAGTTTGTCGTTTTTTGTTATTTTGTCATTCTTTTTATTCATTTCTTTGTGTCAATTTGATATAATTTCACGCCTTTTATTCGTTTCTTTGTCCTAGTAACAACATATTCCAAAATTACTGTCTTTATTTCACTTAGTCCTAAAGTTTTTAATCATAACTCTACAGTTAGTAAGATTTTTTTCTTTTTACACCAAGCTTTTTAACTTTTACTATTATTTTGTAGGAAAAAAATCTGAGTTTAACCGTTATGCACATTGTTGATTCTTGTGAAAAGCGATAAAAAAAATGTTTAAACCTCAATATCTTTTCACTATTCCCACACTTCAAGTTCATGTTAGAGTCAGTTTATAGCCCTTTCCTTGTTGATGATGCTGAAGGTTTAAGTTTATAAAATATTTAGATCACTAACGGACAAAATTTACTTTTAAGTGTTTTTTTTCTCTCCTGAACATTTACTGTTTTTGAGTTTAACCCCTTTACACTGGAGGCACAGAAATGGACTTTTCCTCACTGAATTTAGGCGGGAAATGTGCTCTTTTTGAGGTGAAAGTGGGAAAAGTCTTTATTGATTAGAAAAATGAAACATTTCAAGTTTAAGCAGCCAGAAAAGCAAAACTTTTAGTGTTTTTTCATCAAGTGTGCTGTTGAGTCGAAGATGGACCCAATGACCCTTGGGTTATAGAATCAAGTGTTTAACTGCCCAATAAGTAGACCTCTACCTTGTTTACGACGTGGACGACTTCAAATGCCCTCTGAAGCACGTAATCATAATCTCGACAGACAAATTTGTTTAAACACAGCTGGGGTAAGAGTCATAAAGCAAAAATAATATTGACTTTAAGATCTATCTGAGAGAAATCGAACCAATAACCTGCAGATCAGTAGCCCAATAAACCACAGTTAAACATTCAATACGTCATCCTATGTTAAGTAGCGCTATCGAATCAATGAGGGCACGACTTAACAAAATCTTGACTAGAATTAATGCCGTGCCCTTCTGTTCTCTCATGTCATGATAGAAAATTACAGGTATAGACTTTATAGTTTAGTCGTAACTTTTGCAACTACGAATTGCTACCATTGTACGGCGCCCGCCCTGATGACCTTGGATACGGAAGTCAGACGGAAAGGGAAGATGCGAGCCCCAGACAAGAGGGGTGACGGCACCGAGTGGTACTGAACGAATACCTATTGCGGATTATTCACATACAAAGAGTTCATAATAGATCTATACTCCATTTCAGATAGGAGTTCATTTCATACTTTGCGTTTGTATCTACGTTTAATAAACCTACCTAGAATAAAAGTTCGCCAAAAATACCAAGAATTTGGGCTTTTGACATTCATTTTCCTATTATATTGTAAGTGAATTTTTTCTCAGAAGAAGAACATTTTGGTTTCTACATTTTCCTATATTTTAACTGAAAATCAATAATAACTAAGTCATACATTTCTATTGCGCAAAATGCTTATCTAAATCCCCCACCAATAAACTACTTATTTAGGTAACTACTAATTGTTTATGTGTCACTGTCAGCTTATTAATCTATAGTTTGCTATAGTTTCAAAGGTAGGACCAGCAACATTGATAAAAAAGTTCAGGAATTTTAAGATTAATGAAATATTCTAGTCAGCTAAGTACGTTGTCAAAATAAGTAGGTATAATATAAAGTGATAATAATGATAACGATGATAAATCGATATACAATTAAATCATAACAACTTAAACTATGGTTAACTCCTTGCGACCCACAATACACGATGTCGGCAGTTACTAACTGTTTTCTAAGCCGAAAATTTTGGATTCGATTCCCGGACAGACACATTATTTGCTTTGCTTCTGTGTGCTTCTGTCTTCATTGAAAGATGTTTACAAAACTTAACTTTTTTTTTACTGTTAAATACCTATATTTTATCTGAGGAACTGACCTAAAAACCCTAAAAACTAATTTGAAAATAACAGCGAAATACTACAGCATTGTATTTTTTTCCTTTATTCAAAGTAACTGTAGTCACAGTCCGATATCGATAAAATTGAAACAAACAAATGAATTCTAGTAAAGCATGTGATAAATATGGAATTTTTACAAGTTGTTTTAACAAGGATTAAGATAATAGCATTTCCTATAAAGCAATTTAAATATTTCAATATAACTAGTCATTAAATTATGCTTCCATGCTGGACTGGGAGTGATAGAAAAACGTAGAATGTGCCAGCTGCATCTCCTCCCGGGCATGCTGTAAAAATCAGCTAAGGGAATCGAGGGTTTCAGTGTATTGCAATTTAGGCAAAGGGCTGACAACTCGTCACTATACACTTTGCATTACATACCACTATTAAAGTTAATAAGTAGGTATATTAAACCGTGCAAAACGCAACACGAAATGTTTTTATGATGAAATCAGCACAGGTGCGGTTTGTGATTGATAATGACAATTCACACGTGCATTTTATTATATTTGTCATGAAATTAAAAACAATAAAATAATACCCATGATAATACTTAATTAATTATGCTATCTTTTTTTGCAAGGAATAGGATTATATGCGAAAATTCCTCAAATGTAGTTTATGCGCAATTAATTTCTGTACTACCTAGATCTCTTATTTTTTTTTATTCTCTACCCTAAATCTGACTGCTGGACTGGGAGTGATAGAAAAACATAGAATGTACCAGCTGTATCTCCTCCCGGGCATGATGTAAAATCCAGCTAAGGGATTAGAGGGTTTCAGTGTATTGCAATTTAGGCGATGGGCTGACAACCCGTCACTATAGCAATATACATAATCATCTGCAATAACCCTCAAAACTTGTCAGACGTGGCGGAACGACCTTTGTTTAGGTAGTTTTTGCTCTGCCTACCCCATTAGGGAAAAAGGCGTGATTTTATGTAAGTATGTAAAAGTTATTTTTTCATCAGAGCTTGTATGAAATAAGTTCGCCTTCTTTAGTTGAATGAGAACTCGTTAGGAACCAATTAGTACATACATACATATATACATACATATAATCACGCCTTTATCCCTAATGGGGTAGGCAGAGCGTAAACGACCTAAAAAAAAAGGTAGTTCCGCCACGTCTGACAAGTTTTGAGGATTATTCCAGATTGATCTGTATATTGCTATAGTGACAGGTTGTCAGCCCATCGCCTAAATTACAATACTGAAACCCTCGATTCCCTTAGCTGATTTTTACAGCATGCCCGGGAGGACATGCAGCTGGCACATTCTATGTTTTTCTATCACTCCCAGTGTAGCATGGAAGTATTTTAACCACCAATTAGTAACCATCCAAAAGTTTTAACCTTAAATATTGTAGGTGTAACTTTTTATACCTACTACAGATTTTTATAATACATCTCTCTTTTTAATTGTTAGTATAAGAGAGAGACAAAACTTAATTGTCATATCCGGTACATTCACCAATCTTAATGTAAGCACCAAATATAGATATCGGTGATTTAGAATATTAATGAATACGATTAAATCATTTTTGCATCAGTTTCAAGTTCAATCAACGGTTTTATTATTGTTTGGGAGAATTTGGTTGATGTCATCGCGATTATTATTAGGAATTTATTAAGGCTTAATTGCTTCCATGCTGGACTGGGAGTGATAGAAAAACATAGAATGTGCCAGCTGCATCTCCTCCCGGGCATGCTGTAAAAATCAGCTAAGGGATCCGACCGAGGGTTTCAGTATTGTAATTTAGGCGATGGGCTGACAACCTGTCACTATTAGCAATATACAGATCTATCTTAAACAACCCTCAAAACTTGTCAGACGTGGCGGAACGACCTTTGTTCGTTTACGCTCTGCCTACCCCATTAGGGATAAAGAAGTGATTATTATGTATGTATGTATTTAAATAGTCTTACTATTAAATGTTAAAGTTTCAGAAATAATAGAAAACAGCTGGGTTTCAGGGCATTGATGAGAATGAAAAGTTAGCCAACTGTATATCTATCTATCTAACTATCTATCACCGTGATGTTTTTTTAGAATATTATAATCAGAATTAAGAACTTACCCAATATTGTCCCCAGCACAAAGATGCTTCAGGAGTCTTGTCATTTCACACCCCTCAGCCTCCTGGAACAAAATAAAAGTTATCATTATTTGTGATTTTATACACTTGCTCTAATCAACAGAGTTATCTTATGTTCAAAGATATTTTCGACCTCTTAAAATCTCTTTCCATGACCAAATTTCCATGAAAAAATTGACTTGACTATCAGCCTCTGCAAAATACCTAACCTACCTACCCTTTTTTCCACCTCATTCCGCAGAAAGCGCTCATCATACTATATTTTTCGTACTTCACCCTAAGGTATCCTGAAGCATCACCACCTCGTACCAAGGTGACCAAATCCCGCCTGATTCCAACTTCTAGCTACACATTGATGATGACGTAACCCGCGATAACCAACTCGCTTCACCTCCTAGCCGGTAGAACTCCGCGCTCAGTCCGCGACCGAACGCTAATCTTTCCGCGCGTGTGTAAAGGACTTTACAGAAATATGGTGAGTGTTTATAAACTTTTGCGCGTAGTTATAATTGGCTTTACTTTGATTTTAATTGATATATCGAAGAGTTTGCTTTACTGATGATTTAGGGATTTTCTTAGGTAGTGTAGTGTATAGTTTTAATGTTTTGATTTTTTGGTACATATTAGTTTTTCTAACCTGACCTAGCTTAAGGGCAAAAATGCAATAACATTATGCACATTATGATAACAGATTTTCCTCTATTTTCTATTTCAAATACGTAATACCGGCTTGGAATTTACTAAGATTTTGTGCTGACTAGGTACATTTGAACACCGATTTTATATGTGGTCTCCTGAAATTTTGCGTTTGTTGCCAAAATAAATAGACTTTACTTTCTGGAATTCACCTGTACTCAATGACGGCAATACAATAAAGGAAGATACTTATTAAATTACAAAAAAATATCAGCTGACTCCGCGGTAAATAAAAATATTCAATAATTTGCAAACCTGACTCAAAAATAATATTTTTTTCAATTTAATTTCGTTTGGGCTTTAATTTTGACTGAAATATATACTCGCTCCATTACGTACTGTTGAAACTATATGATTCAGAGAGTATAAAGAAGAGTATTCTAGCCGTCAATAAAGAGATTAGAAATAGCCACCCACCTCTCCAACCCACTTTCAAACAACGCTGGAAAGAATCTGTGCCGACGCAAAAATACGTTTTACAACGAAAAGCGAAATAAAACGCGCAAGATTGAGTTGACATTCGAGTTGTAAAAACTGTTATTGTTGTTTAAAAATAATTGGGCCCATTTGTTTTAATGTTTGGTTAAAATGTTTTGAATATACAAACATGACGTAATGTGCCTACACTTGAACCGGTGAAAATTAACATGGTTTAAAAACATTGAAAGGAGATGGTACCTCATTCTAGGGTACCAATATTTGCAAAAAAAATACATACACACTCACGAAAATCCTACAATAAAAAACAAATTTTTCTTTGATGATACCGCATTTGTTGCCATGCATAATGCAGTCATTAAGAATGTACAAAAAGTGCAATCATTTACATTAAAATATAAACTGTTAGCTGAAAAAACTTTACAAATCTGATTATGTTATATTACAATAGTTTAGTAGGTGGAAGTTTTGTGGTCGAAGTATAAAGTGTGATTTATCGATTTTTAATTCGACCAGTTGGCAATCATCGGACGAACATAACTAAATAAGGATATGTTATGCGTCACGTATTGAAATGGTCGTCTGGTGTGGTTTGCCGGGTTCTGCAGTTTAAAGATATTATTATACCTACTTCCATGCTGGACTGGGAGAGATAGAAAAACATAGAATGTGCCAGCTGCATCTCCTCCCCGGTAGCTGTAAAAATCAGCTAAGGGATCCGAGGGTTTCAGTATTGTAATTTAGGCGATGAGCTGACAACCTGTCACTATTAGCAATATACAGATCTATCTGGAATAACCCTCAAAACTTGCCAGACGTGGCGGAACGACCTTTGTTTAGGTCGTTTACGCTCCGCCTACCCCATTAGGGTTAAAGGCGTGATTATTATGTATGTATGTATGTTATACCTACTTGGGTAAAATCTTTCCCGCGTAGAGCCGGTTTAAAATAGCAAAGCATCACCCCATATCATAAAAGCCAACTAAGGGTCGTACCAAGGCAGCAGCTCTGCCTGAGGATGTACGAATAACAACCTGCACTCTGCTCGCCAACCCAACCTAGGAAGGTAACAGTAGTAGGTATGCTTGGGAATACCTATAAAGTGAAAGAAATGTCACTCCGTTAGACGCGCCCTGGATTCCAACAGGTTTAACCTTCTCCTTCCCACCGAGGTCCAGCAGCTTGCTGTGTTCCATCAGTTCCATGTGATAATAAACGGTACCTTTCATGCTTTTGGGTAGACTCTTTCCATCGTGACGTGACTGAATAATCCTGTAGGAATACCTATCTTTCTATATTGTCATGACTAGAAAAACCCATTAAAAAATAAGTAATTGTAACAAAGTGTGTGACCCTCAATTCAGCCACTGAAATAGCGTTGATTCACCGTAGGAGCGCGTTTTGTTTTCCTCCTCCGTACTGTTATAGCCCCGCCGTTGACAAATATGGGTGACCGCCTGACCACCATCATGCTACATTATATTACCTACAATCTGTAACATTGTACCTACATGCCAGAGATTATGTAGTAATTTTAGGTAACGAAATTATAATTCAATGTTATATGCATCAGAAAAATAATTTAAAGTCGTAATGCACGCACCTACAAAGATGTTCAAAGGTTGTGTGTGAAGTCGACTAATCCGTACTGGGACTAAGTGGTCAAATAAGGCCCGAACGCGTTGTTGCGTGTCTTTCGAAGGGGAAGCTGATGATGATCCAGACACACCGAAAAAAAAAAACATGCAGAACGTTAAAAAGAGAGAACAACAAAACAGTTGCAAACAGTCTCGAGCAGTTATGTTATGTTTGCCAATGTTTTCAAGATTCTGTGAACCGTTAAAAAGTTTTAGAAACAATGATACAATTTAAGGTTAGGTTTGTTATGTCGAATAGACCGGGACGACCTAAATACTGAATTCAGCCGACCTTTAGGGAAAAAACTTTAGACCAACAACATTCCGCAACTACTAGAAATATTATAAACTAAACATGCGCAGTTAATCCATGTTCCCACATCTACTATAAACTATCGAATCACTATTGCTATTAGCTACTGAAGCACTAGATATTATAGTGCATGCGGTTGGGCGGGCGATCTTGCACACACATCTGGAAACTATCGGGTGGCGTGATTACATTCTTTCCCACGTTTGTTTATTATACTGATCTATTTATTATACTATGTTGTATTTAAGAAGCAGTTGTCACAAACATTTTCGCTGCATATTTGTTTACTGTTGATAATTTCTGGTAGTAAGCGCTATAGTAGGGGTACAAACAGGCCAATTAAAGAAAAAGAAAGAATTAAAATACCACTGAAGAAAATGTATTACAAATTCCAGTAGCTAATTACTAAAAAATAAATTGGTGGACTTGGTGTGGTTTTCAGATATGAACAACTAATTTGTAGTAAATCTTGGTATAGCTATGGTAGTCAGTTAATTTCGAGAAGCTTTTTAGTTAGCCGTCACAACAACAAAGAAAAATTAAGAAGGTGTGCAAAATACTGCGAAATTAAAATGTCGCAGGAATGCAATGTCTATTCCGAAACATCTGGTCGAAACAATTATAAATCTGGACGTCTCTCCGCCACTTTTCAACAGAGATAAATTGATACTGAAGATATTAATCGTTTCTGCCAAAATTTTACAAACTTTTTGTAACAAAAATTTGAGTATAGCCAACAAAAAGGTCTTAAGCGACAAATTATTGATGATTTTTATTATGTTTACGTTGTATGGCATCTACAAAGTTTTGAATAGTAAGTCATAGTGATATTTTCGCCACTAACTCGACAAAAGGTCAATGCACCCAAAATAGTAAAAGTTACATTGATAAACTTTTTCAAAAGATAGGTCAAAACACGTCAAAAAGTTTATACACGAATCATATGCATCATGAATTGAATGAAATGTTTTTGATGGTAGATAAATGAGATAACCCGAGATCTCAAGAGCGAATATAAATAATCTTTATAATCATGCCAGTGACAAACCAGGTGTGACAAATGTGTGAGTTTTTCAATGTGAGATTCGTTTTTTGTCTCATCTTTTTTGTGAATCAAAACTGGAATGCAAATAACTCTTAAAAAGGCGATGATTAACAAAACAGAATAAATTAGATCGTAGAGTATTAATAACATGTTGAAGAGAAATGTTAGTCTATTTATTGCATTTCCAAGCCAAGATTTCCTTTGAATAAAATGGACTACGAAGTTAGAACACGATATCTCAGCTTAGTGTCTAAGTCGTTTAAGCTTTATTTACGACTAGATGATTTAAACTAAGATGAAGATGGTCCCTGGAATTACAGTTCTAACTTGATATTTTGCTAAATAGAAAAGACAAGTTATGTGATTTATAGATTGAATTTAATTCCGATAAATAAAAACTTCATTGAGCGAATAGTTTTTATCAAGATCAAAATGATCAATTCTAATGAATATAAGTTTTTGTACATGCTTGCTTTTACGAGTACACCATCGACGTTCAGAGAGCTACCGAGCCAATAATTCGCATCAATCAGCTGGTAGCTCCTGAACTTTTATCAGATCACCTATCTACACGCCCACATATCGCATCGTATAAAAATATATTTTAATAGTCTCACGTGCCTGAAGCACCTCGTTTCTATATACAAATATGTTTCGATATGTTTACGCGACCGCGCCAGATTACTCCCAACCATAACAGATTACGTAGGACTGCATTTTGAGTCTTTTTAAATAACAATTGAGGGAGTCTATGAAGCATAGTCAAAGATTTTGCATGATTTGAAAGATCATAATCAAGAACTTGCAATCCTTACAAACTATTATCAGTATTAGTCGATAAGTACAACATCTAGAGCCTAGATAAGCCTCTATTATCCTATTGATTTGGTCTAAGGTCAAGGGCAGGCTTATGTGAAATGATAAAGCTGAACTAGCTAAATAATTTATAAATGGTACATAAAATATGTAAAAAAATATTAAGAAAGGCATAATCATTCAAGAAATTTGACAACAAGGAAGTGATTATTGATAAGACGTTTAACATGGCTCAAGATCGCGACAAGTAGAAAGAGAAAGGGGAGGCCTTAGCCCTGCAGTGGGCCATTATAGGCAAAAAAAAAAAAAATTTAAGCTCGTGAAAGAACATAATCTGTAACTCAAAGCAAGTTTATACATCCTTGATAAGCATATTGCGTTACAAAAAGGATTTACTAAAGGTTATAGATAAAACATAATCCAACAACAAGAAAATAATAATAACAATAAATATATCGAGGAATATTTCGAAGATAAAACAAAATGTTCTGCCAAAATTAACAAAGCTGATAAGATATTGTGAGCTGCCACGATATTGATAAGGATTGTCGTCAATCAATTTTATTGATGTATGTGTTAGTAATGATAATGAATATATCGGTTCCGGAAAGCATGAGTATGAGTAGGTATGACTACGTAATATTTGTCACGTACATAGAAAGTTAAGGTTTATGGGGAAAATTGCAGGATAAGCCAAGTGTATTTTCCTCAAATTTTCCAGGAGACGTCGTAGTCAATTATGTGCAACATGTACTTCGTTGACTACGCTGCTCATATTGCTCATAATTACTACTCATGTCCGTCCAATCAACGACAATATGTCAGTTCAAGCAATTATAAGCGTAAAGTATCATATATGATGTACTACTCGGAAAATCCAGGAATAGAATTGAGGATAACTCCTTGCAAATCCAATACAAAACAGTTGCACTATCGACTAGAAACAGCATATCATAGTAAACGCTGATATGCATGAAACATTGAAACAAATCCATGCCAAGAAACACAAGACCGAGAGCGAAACGGGAGCAGCTTACCTGTTCACACGTAAGAGATTGGCTAACTAGCTGATTTCATTGGTACCGCAGGAGATGCTATTACTAGCGCTAGTTAAAATTCCAGGGCTAGTTTCGGTTGCATAAGCGAATTTACGTTGTTAGGGATACATAGACAGGTAGAATT
This sequence comes from Scrobipalpa atriplicella, assembly GCA_029255725.1. NCBI lineage: Eukaryota > Metazoa > Arthropoda > Insecta > Lepidoptera > Gelechiidae > Scrobipalpa > Scrobipalpa atriplicella. The sequence continues at coordinate 7,741 of JARACY010004574.1, read as the reverse complement.
TGTGAGAAAGTGAAAATAAGGCTAGACATAGACACCATTGTTTTTACTTTTCCATACAAGAAAGAAATTCTGGTATTGATTGTTTAAAAAAAAAAGTTGAATTGAAGACACTGAAAACAGTAACGAAATGGTAGTCGTCAGGAGCTACAAAGCCAGTGGGATAGGATACGATAACAACTAGACCGCGAGGATAGTCACAACAGATAGGATGCTTACCCAAATATAAATACCCAAAAGCAGGTATTTTTCAGCTGAAAGTGATAATCAGGAAAATAATGGGCAACTCAGAGTCAAAACAATCATTTTAAAAAGAGAGATAAATACTAATCCAACACAGTAATATGAATAGTAAAGTACTGAACAGAGTCTAGCTGTTTACCTGACAGAAATACACTGGACAATATTAGCCAAGCGCCGCGAATTCATGATATTGCACTTTACGATAATTGTTGGTCGTTTCTAATATTACACTGTAAGAAAGATAAATGTAAGGAAATGCTGGGAAACATAGAAATATCTAGTATGAGCAAAATCATTTAATTACACATAGAATCTAGTAGGTAGACGAACGACTTATTGAATCTTGATCTTAAAGTTTTCAAACCGCCTCTGACATGATTTGTATGACGGACGACCACTTTCAATGACAGCGCCTGGGACCGAGGGCTTAACGTGCTCTCTGTAGCACGGAATCTTTTCTTGAGCAAAGTAATCTAACAAACCAACAAAGAATACAGACAACCGTTACGTGACGTGCGTTACCGAACCGTTTGTTATCGAACATTGAAAAAATTGGTACCCTATATGCGCGTATCGCGTGCCAGTGCCTTCCCGAACAAAACTGAACTCAATAGCGAATATGGAACATCAAATACAACAACAATACAAACACGAAGCTTCCTAACGACCTTGACAATGTTCCTGACGAAAGCTGAAATTTATTTCCCTGAGGCACGCAAAGTGTTCTCCCAAGTGCTTGTCAAAGATATAAATATCGATAAGCAGATTTATCACTGTAATTAGAAATAAATTATACAGTAGTTGACAAAGTACGTTTAGTTAGAGACGTTTAAGAGTTTTAAACTGTATTCCTGTGTATTATAAAAAATCGGAACACTTACTTACAAGCATCAATCGTTAGGAGCAGTTATAAACTGATTGCAATACATAAAAGGCATCACGATTGTTTTTCATAAACAGTACTCCAAGCAAAATAAAAGCCCAATGTAAACTTTGTCCATAGCCTTTAGAGCACTCAAATTTTAGTCAGAAATTACCGTTATATTTATGCAAATGTACACGCAGACGCAATGTCATTATAACTTTTACCGACCTTGCAATAGCGACCTACAATTATAAATAATTTGAGACGAAAATTTACAAGAGCATCCACGGTCAAGAATGTATTGTGTGTTATATACGGACGGACGTGCCCTTTACTATCAACATTTAGACATCTTAATATAGAATTTGTATTTTAGGAATGGCAAAGGCAAAATTTATTAAAATGTGGCCAACCGAAATGTCTCTACTCATTTTGTAAACCTAGTATTGAAAGTTTATATTTTCTAACAAGTCGTCATACGAGGTTGTCAAGGAATTAAATCACACATAATATCTGAAACATTTTCATCATAATCGAAGAGATATTATGACGGAAGTGATTAGAAGAAAGAAACGTAGAAACACCAGTTCTTATTTTTTTGTAATTTTTCCAAACAATACGAAGACCTGGTGCCAAAGGTCCCTACTTCCGACTCATCATCATCATTTTTCATCATCAGCTACACTTCTGTGCCTTGACCTTGCGACGCACCCATCGTCACATAAACATCGCTGGGTCTCGGCCATAAGCGACCAGCGGGCAATCGTCCAAATAGACATGACGTTAAGTGTCGGCGTGGCATTGTTGTAAACTTACATTGTTATTAAATATGGAAATAGAACCGTGAAGACAAAAGGAATCAACTTTTTCTGCTGTTAAATTCGTTCATGATGTTCCAACTAACTTTCTTTCTTTCTTTCGCCTGCCGTTTTTAGAGTATTTTTGCAACAGTGAAGCGCCCTTTTTCTTTACTCTTTTGGTACTTTTATGGTCGTTTTGATTTGACATTTACATCCGAACATTCTTTGGCATGAGCATTGCTTAAGGCATGCTCCAAATAGAAGGAAATAACTCTTAGCAAATTAGCTTTAGTGTGTGACGCAGGTCATCAGAATGTAAATCAATTGCATAGTGCGCGGCCTCCCGATATGTCACCGACACAGATTCGCAACATGGCGTCGCTTTCTTTGCAATGACACATATTGACACTGACGAGTGCATATACAGGTGCAGTCTGATATAACATAGTTGATCATTTAATATCAAACGCTGCCGCCTATCGCACAGGTCATCAGAATGTAAATCAATCGTATTGTGTGCGGCCTCCCGATATGTCATCGACACAGATTCGCAACATGGCGTCGCTTTCTTTGCAATGACACATATTGACACTGACGAGTGCATATACAGGTGCAGTCTGATATAACATAGTTGATCATTTAATATCAAACGCTGCCGCCTATCGTACAGGTCATCAGAATGTAAATCAATCGCATTGTGTGCGGCCTCCCGATATGTCATCGACACAGATTCGCAACATGGCGTCGCTTTCTTTGCAATGACACGTATTGACATTTAAGGCTGCACTTTTTGCAAGGTGCAGCACTATAAACGTACAAGTTATGATATGAATGAGTAATAATAAGGGTTTGTTTATTAATTTTGTGTATTGGGTTAAATGGCATATTGGTTAACATTTGCGAATTGCACCTTACGGTTGAAGATTTTGTTAAGTGAAATAAGGAAAAAACTCGTGATGAGAAATATTTCAATAACTTAAACGATATCCATGTGCACAAGAATATTAACCACAAATGCCACAGAAAGTAATCCTGGGATGTGACTTGCACGGCAAACTTATTAGCGCAGAAGTAAAGAAGGTAATTTACACCTACTTGAATATTGATGTCCTTAAAATTTGCTATTATGATGATCATAACGGGCCACCTACCATATCCTGTCATCCCAGTTTTTATTTGTAATGCTGCTATGACATCATCCCGAATCTTAACTGCACGAATAACAATGTTATAGTGGTGATCACACCAACGGTGTTGGAGCATTTTGAAGACATGTTTCAAAATGTTCCCAAACAGCTTGAAAATGTTTCTTACAGTTTACAAATGCGTAGAAACATTAAACAACATCTTGATCCAAAACAAAATGTGAACATTCACAATACCTTTTACAAATTACCTACCTACTTAGTTTCTCCGGCATATTGCTCATAAATTACAGCTTGGCAAGAAAGAGTTTGGGAAAATTGAGGGCGCCACTTTCTTTGAAAAGTGGGATTAAATTGGCAACACATGAGATTTTTTGTATGGCGAAATTTTAGTTCCATCTGTCGCCTCTTTCTTCCAAGCTGTAATTTATGAGCAATATGCCGGAGAAACTAAGTAGGTAGGTAATTTGTAAAAGGTATTGTGAATGTTCACATTTTGTTTTGGATCAAGATGTTGTTTAATGTTTCTACGCATTTGTAAACTGTAAGAAACATTTTCAAGCTGTTTGGGAACATTTTGAAACATGTCTTCAAAATGCTCCAACACCGTTGGTGTGATCACCACTATAACATTGTTATTCGTGCAGTTAAGATTCGGGATGATGTCATAGCAGCATTACAAATAAAAACTGGGATGACAGGATATGGTAGGTGGCCCGTTATGATCATCATAATAGCAAATTTTAAGGACATCAATATTCAAGTAGGTGTAAATTACCTTCTTTACTTCTGCGCTAATAAGTTTGCCGTGCAAGTCACATCCCAGGATTACTTTCTGTGGCATTTGTGGTTAATATTCTTGTGCACATGGATATCGTTTAAGTTATTGAAATATTTCTCATCACGAGTTTTTTCCTTATTTCACTTAACAAAATCTTCAACCGTAAGGTGCAATTCGCAAATGTTAACCAATATGCCATTTAACCCAATACACAAAATTAATAAACAAACCCTTATTATTACTCATTCATATCATAACTTGTACGTTTATAGTGCTGCACCTTGCAAAAAGTGCAGCCTTAAATGTCAATACGTGTCATTGCAAAGAAAGCGACGCCATGTTGCGAATCTGTGTCGATGACATATCGGGAGGCCGCACACAATGCGATTGATTTACATTCTGATGACCTGTACGATAGGCGGCAGCGTTTGATATTAAATGATCAACTATGTTATATCAGACTGCACCTGTATATGCACTCGTCAGTGTCAATATGTGTCATTGCAAAGAAAGCGACGCCATGTTGCGAATCTGTGTCGATGACATATCGGGAGGCCGCACACAATACGATTGATTTACATTCTGATGACCTGTGCGATAGGCGGCAGCGTTTGATATTAAATGATCAACTATGTTATATCAGACTGCACCTGTATATGCACTCGTCAGTGTCAATATGTGTCATTGCAAAGAAAGCGACGCCATGTTGCGAATCTGTGTCGGTGACATATCGGGAGGCCGCGCACTATGCAATTGATTTACATTCTGATGACCTGCGTCACACACTAAAGCTAATTTGCTAAGAGTTATTTCCTTCTATTTGGAGCATGCCTTAAGCAATGCTCATGCCAAAGAATGTTCGGATGTAAATGTCAAATCAAAACGACCATAAAAGTACCAAAAGAGTAAAGAAAAAGGGCGCTTCACTGTTGCAAAAATACTCTAAAAACGGCAGGCGAAAGAAAGAAAGAAAGTTAGTTGGAACATCATGAACGAATTTAACAGCAGAAAAAGTTGATTCCTTTTGTCTTCACGGTTCTATTTCCATATTTAATAACAATGTAAGTTTACAACAATGCCACGCCGACACTTAACGTCATGTCTATTTGGACGATTGCCCGCTGGTCGCTTATGGCCGAGACCCAGCGATGTTTATGTGACGATGGGTGCGTCGCAAGGTCAAGGCACAGAAGTGTAGCTGATGATGAAAAATGATGATGATGAGTCGGAAGTAGGGACCTTTGGCACCAGGTCTTCGTATTGTTTGGAAAAATTACAAAAAAATAAGAACTGGTGTTTCTACGTTTCTTTCTTCTAATCACTTCCGTCATAATATCTCTTCGATTATGATGAAAATGTTTCAGATATTATGTGTGATTTAATTCCTTGACAACCTCGTATGACGACTTGTTAGAAAATATAAACTTTCAATACTAGGTTTACAAAATGAGTAGAGACATTTCGGTTGGCCACATTTTAATAAATTTTGCCTTTGCCATTCCTAAAATACAAATTCTATATTAAGATGTCTAAATGTTGATAGTAAAGGGCACGTCCGTCCGTATATAACACACAATACATTCTTGACCGTGGATGCTCTTGTAAATTTTCGTCTCAAATTATTTATAATTGTAGGTCGCTATTGCAAGGTCGGTAAAAGTTATAATGACATTGCGTCTGCGTGTACATTTGCATAAATATAACGGTAATTTCTGACTAAAATTTGAGTGCTCTAAAGGCTATGGACAAAGTTTACATTGGGCTTTTATTTTGCTTGGAGTACTGTTTATGAAAAACAATCGTGATGCCTTTTATGTATTGCAATCAGTTTATAACTGCTCCTAACGATTGATGCTTGTAAGTAAGTGTTCCGATTTTTTATAATACACAGGAATACAGTTTAAAACTCTTAAACGTCTCTAACTAAACGTACTTTGTCAACTACTGTATAATTTATTTCTAATTACAGTGATAAATCTGCTTATCGATATTTATATCTTTGACAAGCACTTGGGAGAACACTTTGCGTGCCTCAGGGAAATAAATTTCAGCTTTCGTCAGGAACATTGTCAAGGTCGTTAGGAAGCTTCGTGTTTGTATTGTTGTTGTATTTGATGTTCCATATTCGCTATTGAGTTCAGTTTTGTTCGGGAAGGCACTGGCACGCGATACGCGCATATAGGGTACCAATTTTTTCAATGTTCGATAACAAACGGTTCGGTAACGCACGTCACGTAACGGTTGTCTGTATTCTTTGTTGGTTTGTTAGATTACTTTGCTCAAGAAAAGATTCCGTGCTACAGAGAGCACGTTAAGCCCTCGGTCCCAGGCGCTGTCATTGAAAGTGGTCGTCCGTCATACAAATCATGTCAGAGGCGGTTTGAAAACTTTAAGATCAAGATTCAATAAGTCGTTCGTCTACCTACTAGATTCTATGTGTAATTAAATGATTTTGCTCATACTAGATATTTCTATGTTTCCCAGCATTTCCTTACATTTATCTTTCTTACAGTGTAATATTAGAAACGACCAACAATTATCGTAAAGTGCAATATCATGAATTCGCGGCGCTTGGCTAATATTGTCCAGTGTATTTCTGTCAGGTAAACAGCTAGACTCTGTTCAGTACTTTACTATTCATATTACTGTGTTGGATTAGTATTTATCTCTCTTTTTAAAATGATTGTTTTGACTCTGAGTTGCCCATTATTTTCCTGATTATCACTTTCAGCTGAAAAATACCTGCTTTTGGGTATTTATATTTGGGTAAGCATCCTATCTGTTGTGACTATCCTCGCGGTCTAGTTGTTATCGTATCCTATCCCACTGGCTTTGTAGCTCCTGACGACTACCATTTCGTTACTGTTTTCAGTGTCTTCAATTCAACTTTTTTTTTTAAACAATCAATACCAGAATTTCTTTCTTGTATGGAAAAGTAAAAACAATGGTGTCTATGTCTAGCCTTATTTTCACTTTCTCACAAATTCTACCTGTCTATGTATCCCTAACAACGTAAATTCGCTTATGCAACCGAAACTAGCCCTGGAATTTTAACTAGCGCTAGTAATAGCATCTCCTGCGGTACCAATGAAATCAGCTAGTTAGCCAATCTCTTACGTGTGAACAGGTAAGCTGCTCCCGTTTCGCTCTCGGTCTTGTGTTTCTTGGCATGGATTTGTTTCAATGTTTCATGCATATCAGCGTTTACTATGATATGCTGTTTCTAGTCGATAGTGCAACTGTTTTGTATTGGATTTGCAAGGAGTTATCCTCAATTCTATTCCTGGATTTTCCGAGTAGTACATCATATATGATACTTTACGCTTATAATTGCTTGAACTGACATATTGTCGTTGATTGGACGGACATGAGTAGTAATTATGAGCAATATGAGCAGCGTAGTCAACGAAGTACATGTTGCACATAATTGACTACGACGTCTCCTGGAAAATTTGAGGAAAATACACTTGGCTTATCCTGCAATTTTCCCCATAAACCTTAACTTTCTATGTACGTGACAAATATTACGTAGTCATACCTACTCATACTCATGCTTTCCGGAACCGATATATTCATTATCATTACTAACACATACATCAATAAAATTGATTGACGACAATCCTTATCAATATCGTGGCAGCTCACAATATCTTATCAGCTTTGTTAATTTTGGCAGAACATTTTGTTTTATCTTCGAAATATTCCTCGATATATTTATTGTTATTATTATTTTCTTGTTGTTGGATTATGTTTTATCTATAACCTTTAGTAAATCCTTTTTGTAACGCATATATGCTTATCAAGGATGTATAAACTTGCTTTGAGTTACAGATTATGTTCTTTCACGAGCTTAAATTTTTTTTTTTTTTGCCTATAATGGCCCACTGCAGGGCTAAGGCCTCCCCTTTCT
>JARACY010004573.1:0-26185 GCA_029255725.1 Scrobipalpa atriplicella | reverse complement strand
GGTAATGATGAATAAAATAAGTGATTACTTAATTGACGCAATAAATTTGGATTATGATGAATTTAACTTTTGTTCTTTATTAATCCTCAAAATACCTCCATACTCATTTTAAATTATTCTTTGAATTATACTTTAAATAAATAACGATTTATTTTAGATGCTAACTACTACTTATATATTTTGAATTTATGTTAAATCAAAGATTCCATATTGAATAAAAACAGGAAATAGCAGGCTGTATAAAATTCACACCTTTTATTCATAGCATAGCAAAACCGTAGCAAGTGCTACGAAGTGCTACGGCGGCGTAACCGTTACGTAGCGAGTGGTTTCTTTTGTTCGCCATGTTGACCGTTGGATATTGTCATACCAATCATTCATATGAGATTAATGATTAAACTAATGGTATAATAAATGTCCCTCCGTGATTGTAGACAGTACTTCTCTTCTTATCGAGTGGCTTTACGAATCAAACGACCCGATGAACCCTGGTGTCAGGGGTTTTATACCGGATAATTAGTAGGCCTCTAACCTGGTTTGTGTTAATACCAATTTCAAGGACCGGACTCAGGGGAAGAGAGTTCTGAATTTCATAAGAAAACAGAAAGGGACGGTAATAATTTTATTCGAGATTTAGTTATGTCGTGCACTTAACGAATCGATAGCAATATTTAGCGCATTCATTAGGTACTTATCTATTTTTAAGAATATTTAAAATTCATTTAGCCGTCATACTTATTATTGAAAGGATGAAGAATGTGATTAAAAGACGTTTGTCATATTGAATTATCGTCATATTTATCGTGTCAAATTATTTCAACGTTATCACAATTAAGTTTATTAGTTAAATTTCAAAACATAAGATAATTTACTTATTATTAAGTTAAATTAGTATTATTTAGATAGATGTTTTGTGTCTAATAGTTATACATGCAAAATTATATAAAATTCATTGATGTCATTATTTTGTACAATTTTTCATTATTTACAAATCAAATTCAATCGAAACTTCAAAATCATAAATTACGTCAACTAAAGAAATAATTCTGCAAATTAGTGATCTACCGGATCGCCCCGTCCCGTCACGATCGAGCGAGATTATCATCCTCCGATCATCTCCTCCGTTTTTGGTAACGTTTAAAAATATAATTAGATCGTTTTTTAAATTTTTTGTTTCCAGAAGGTAATCGACAAGACTAGGTTATGGTGAGTATTTTAATTATAATGTTTTTTTTTTATATAAAGTTTATTCTACGTACCTATTTACAAGCTAAAGGTTATATTTACTTTGTAGATGGATAATGGACCAATAAGAAAAAGAGGAAGGCCGTCAGGGAAAAACAGGACTCCTCTTTCTGAGGTAAGATTACATACACAAAGTCACACCTTAATCCCTAATGTGGTGGGCAGACCGTAAAACGCATACTAAAAAGCGTTTTATCCACGTCTGACAATAGGTAGGTATTAAATTAAAGTCAATTTTAGAATGAAATATGTAGGTCTGTATTGCTGTAGTCATCATCATCATCTCTAGCTTGTTCACGTTTTCACGGGGTTGGCTACCTTACCTAATCGAGGGGATTGAACGGATACCGCTGTAGTGTAGTGATTTTATTTTTACTAATAATGAATGGGAACATTTTGTTTGTGCGTTTGTTTGTTATCGATGAACTCAAAAGCTTAACAGGTTCCCTGTCCCATGAATCATATATGATTCATAACAATTGATTTTCTATTGTTTTCTGAGCGCTAACATGTATTTACAGGAAGAGCGAAAAGCCCGCAATGCTCATTATGAGAGGGAAAGACGTATGGAAAACTCTAAAGCCATGGCGCAATTAGCGGCCGGTATGGGCATAGACCCTAAAGTAAGAATTATTTGATCACTTATTTATTACTTACTTTATACCAAGCATATCAAATAGAAATAATATAGGTACTTAAAGATACGGGGTGTAAGGGACAGAACGAAAATACCAGAAACTGATATAGGGGTTGCTCAGTGAACGTAACTGAACAACTTTCATTAGGATTTTTTTCAGGAAAAACAACAAACAAAATGACTACCTCAATCAGGCAACTTGTATATAGAAAAGCCGAAGAAAACCTGAAAGAATTCCCTAGTGAAAGTTGTTCAGTTTCGTTGACTGGGTCCCTATTAGTTTACGGTACGTACGCTGTCCCTTAGACCCGGTATTTTTAATGACTGTAATTTTTTAGGTAAATGACATGGCAATACTAGAAGCGGTGATAAATTTCATTAAGAAGGATAGAGAAAGTGTGGACTCATTGAGGAAAACCAACAGGGACTTGGAGGAACAAAGTGAGTATATTACACTGAGCTAATGTATGGAGCAGATATTATCATCCAAGCATTTTATGTCCCATTCTCTAGAAAAAGTTTTAAGTGTTAAAAATTCTCTAAAAGAAGTATATAAAATGTCCTTCATACCTTGTTTTCTCATAAAACCGTTTACCCTACTAAGTCTCATTTTTGAGTATCATCTTGGTTTGTAATGCTACGGTGACAAGTTGTCAGTCGTTCGCCTAAATTGCATAAAATCTTTGAATCCGTTTACTTTACTGGATTTTTCACAGGCTGTTGCTGCTGGTGCAGCTGTTACGTAATGTTTGTTTTTATTTTGCAGTTAAACAATTTGAACAACAGTCTAGGCAAAGGCAACAACAATATTTTGAGACACAGCAGCAATCAGGGTATTTCTCAGCAAATCTAGTGTTTGAAGATCCAACACCAGTACCAGATGTAGAATTCAGACCTGAGTCTATGAATTATGCAGGTGTTTCACTATCAGGTAAGCATGTTATGTGATGTTATAGGTACTTATTACGATACGATCGGTTTGCGAGAGAGAGAGTCGACGATGGAGCTCTAGCTCTCCCATCCGCCATTGGCATTTGCCACAAAGAAGATTTAACTAAAATAAAACCATACCCGTCATTTTCCGTCTTGAGTATACAGAAAAGAATGGCAGTATAGATGGAATTCATTATAATTCTGAGTCTATTTGTATGGGAACGCAATTTTTTTTTTTCATATTTCGACCTATGTTTGATCAGTTTCATGGGTAGAATCACACCCTAAAATATGGTCAGCAGCTATTTGTAATAGCTTTTCTGTTCGTTTAAGACAGAAAATGACGGGTATGGTTTTATTTTAGTTAAATCTGGTTTACGCCGAATCGTGGCCATTGGAATACTTATGAATTTACCGAGTTCACACATATTTCAGAACACATACCTACCTATAATACTAGCCCGACTCATCCAATTCGATACAAGAAACTTGCTTTTTGTTGCTAAATACGTAAACTTGTTTGTCTAGATAACTTTTAGTTCTTAGTACATAACTGTATAACCTTTACAGGCGATGATGACACAGAAATGTATGGAGCCCATGGTGGTAACTGGTCTGAGGTTCCTGTGAAAACTGAAGAAGATTCCTGGCCCAAAATAATGGTCAATACAGGAGGTGATTGGTCAGAAATACCTGTCCAAAACGAAGGAGGTACCTGGTCAGAAATGCCTGTCAAAAACGAAAGAGGAACCTGGTCAGAAATGCCTGTCCATAACGAAGGAGGTACCTGGTCAGAAGTGTCTGTCAATATAGAAAGAGGTGCCTTGCCTGAACCAATTCACAAAAGGGAAGAAAGTTCTACTTCCTGGCCTAAATTGCCTGTCATAACTGCTGAAGGGAACGCCCCGACAGATGATGAGGTAAATTAAAGATTGGCTTCTCATTCAGTAAGATATTTTTCTTCTGCAACACCTGTGCAAAACCATTTTCTTGGATTTGTTAATAAACAATATTTTTTTGTAATTCTTCGAGGCCTTTGCCCTGCAGTGGGACACTATACATGCTACATAAAAAAAAAAAACGATATGCGATGATCGATTCCATTATCCTACCGATTTGGTAAGTTCTTATTTAAAAATAATCGCTTTTTTTTTTCAGGTACTCGATTACGATTTCCTACTTGACTACTTGGGAGCAAAAACGTAGCCTCAGAATGAAGATTAGTTTGTAAGTTGACGTAATTTATGATTTTGAAGTTTCGATTGAATTTGATTTGTAAATAATGAAAAATTGTACAAAATAATGACATCAATGAATTTTATATAATTTTGCATGTATAACTATTAGACACAAAACATCTATCTAAATAATACTAATTTAACTTAATAATAAGTAAATTATCTTATGTTTTGAAATTTAACTAATAAACTTAATTGTGATAACGTTGAAATAATTTGACACGATAAATATGACGATAATTCAATATGACAAACGTCTTTTAATCACATTCTTCATCCTTTCAATAATAAGTATGACGGCTAAATGAATTTTAAATATTCTTAAAAATAGATAAGTACCTAATGAATGCGCTAAATATTGCTATCGATTCGTTAAGTGCACGACATAACTAAATCTCGAATAAAATTATTACCGTCCCTTTCTGTTTTCTTATGAAATTCAGAACTCTCTTCCCCTGAGTCCGGTCCTTGAAATTGGTATTAACACAAACCAGGTTAGAGGCCTACTAATTATCCGGTATAAAACCCCTGACACCAGGGTTCATCGGGTCGTTTGATTCGTAAAGCCACTCGATAAGAAGAGAAGTACTGTCTACAATCACGGAGGGACATTTATTATACCATTAGTTTAATCATTAATCTCATATGAATGATTGGTATGACAATATCCAACGGTCAACATGGCGAACAAAAGAAACCACTCGCTACGTAACGGTTACGCCGCCGTAGCACTTCGTAGCACTTGCTACGGTTTTGCTATGCTATGAATAAAAGGTGTGAATTTTATACAGCCTGCTATTTCCTGTTTTTATTCAATATGGAATCTTTGATTTAACATAAATTCAAAATATATAAGTAGTAGTTAGCATCTAAAATAAATCGTTATTTATTTAAAGTATAATTCAAAGAATAATTTAAAATGAGTATGGAGGTATTTTGAGGATTAATAAAGAACAAAAGTTAAATTCATCATAATCCAAATTTATTGCGTCAATTAAGTAATCACTTATTTTATTCATCATTACCATGAATTACAAACCTAATTATGTACCTATACTTAATTACATTATGTGTATGTCTTGAAGTAAAATTGCATTTCGAATAAGGTGGATCCTACCTTATTTATAAAATACATGCATAATTATGAAGAGGTTACATAGAAAACAAAAATCAAATTAAAAATTCATTATTAATATTGCATCATCAAACTACCAACCTAGTTGACTAGTATAACTAATAGGATTACTTTACAGTGATTACAATTAAAATTAATGTTTATTTAATACTAAACTTATAAAAATAAACTTAATCAAACTAAATTTCATTATTATGTTGTGTATTGGTTTCTAAGTAGTCAAGGAGGAAATCGTAATCGAGTACCTGAAAACAAATTAATCTAATTAGATACAGATCATATTAAAATTTAAACATTAAATATAGTATGGGTGAGATTATGTAAATAGGATCAAAGGAGGTCCTGGGTTCGATTCCCAAGGGGAAAACACAGAATTGATATTTGTTAATTTATCACTTTGTGAGATTATCCCCAGTTTGATTAGGACATTGCAGGGTGAATCACCTGATTGTCCGAAAAGAAAAAGAATTCAGTGCTTCGGAGGGCACGTTAAACCGTCGGTCCCGGTCGCTGTCTTTGATAGTGGTCGTTACACAAACCATGTCAGAGGCCTATTAGCTGTGCTGTTAGTGCGGTTTAAAAACTCTGACACCAGGGTTCATCGCGTTGACAGAAAAAACAATTGGATCAAAGAAGAACATGGTTTCTGTACCTAATCATTATCAGAGACAGTGTACCTACGGCTTCTGAAGAACACATAGCAATCGCATCACGGAGGAAGAATCAATGGAAAATATAAAAAAATCTTACCAATTCTTCAGTCGGTGAACTCTGTTCAGTGCTAGGCGAGGCTTCAAACATCACACCATCGGAGGTCCCATACAATTGTGCATCACCATAGCCTGAAAAACAAACAAGTATGAATTTAAAACTGTAAGACTGATATCTAGGAAATTCACAAATCATATAAAGACGAATACCTAAGCAGATGGCTTACCAGATGTCAATGCATCAGTATAGTTCAAAGACGTCAAAGGAACATCAACATCTGGTACTGGAGAAGGCTCAGGGACTGGGACATAGGCAGGCAGTGTCGATGTAGGAACGTCTGGTACTGGTGCAGGATCAGGCAAATAGGCAGGCAGTCTTGATGTAGCAACAGACGGTACTGGTACGGTCGCGGGCAAAAGAGTTGGCGTTTCTTGTTTCACGGGATTTGGGCTTAGTCTTTGTTCCAATGTTCGAACTGGAAGTATAAGAAACAATATTAGAATAAAAAAATACATTATACTATAATGATTGTAGTATGGTAAATTAAATTTATAGTAAAAAAAACATACAATTGTAAAAGCTAAATATGTTCTGTAACTTACTCTGCATCTTCAGCTTTTTATTGATGGACTTCAGTGAGTCCGTGCTTTCTCTATCTTGTGATAGAAAGTTTATCACAGCATCTAACAGCTCGCAGGTTTGTACCTAGAAATAAACAGTACATTATTAATACATAAATACATTTTGGTATAGAAGGATTAATAGAGTCTAGCTGGATATTACCTACTTAGATTAATTCTAATTTCATGGTACATTGTGAAACAACTTTTCAATACTAACCTTAGCGAGATCAACGCCCAAAGCTTCAGCAAGCTCCGCCATGGCTTCAGCGTTCTCAGCCCGTCTTTCTCTCTCATACTGAGCGTTGCGAGCCTTTCGCTCTGCCTGCAAAAAAATAAATTCGAATAAGGTATGTTATTACTTTTATATAAAATAAAATTCATATTTTTGCTAAGATAGGTAGAAGTCTTACCTCAGATAGCGGGACTCTGTTTTTGCCTGCTGGTCTTCCACGTTTCCTTACTGGACCATTCTCCATCTACAAAACATATTAAGCCCTCTTAGTTTACACTTTTTAGAAACAAAAACTAAATACAAATGAATTCATTGTAATTATATTTAAGTCCGTAAACATTTATTAAATTGCATACCTTTATATTCTTTCCCATTTTCACAAAAATACAGCTAAACACCACTTTTTTAGAAGCACTACACCTCTTTAATTCTGACTAGTCACTTAAAATGATTTAAATTTAATTTTCAAGGAATGCACAGAGACCTCAGAGACCCTGTCGTTACGGCTGCTAGGGGTTGAATGTGATGTTCGTCAGGACATGATGAGGAAAGTAAACTCTGCGCACACGCACTTTCACCGCCCGTGACCTTCAAACCGCCCCGCCCACTTTTGTTATTATAACTAGCATCGCACGGACGGCAGTGGGGTGAGGTAGAGTGGGTAGAGTAGAGGGGGTCAAGGGTTGTTAAAAAAATATATTTTTTGCAATTATTTATTTTGATTGATGTGAAATAGCTGAAAATGATATTTTTGTGTTAGTTTTTCATAGCAATATAATTATGAAAGATCTACGATTCTTGTTGAAAAGAAATTTTTTCTATCCAACCGCATATAATAAGTAGTATATTAAAACTCAGGAATATTAATCATGTCATATTGCCATCAATATACGTTGGAAACATACAAGCATCGATTCCGAAATTCTTCTATTTTTCCGAAATGAAAATACATACATACATACATAAATCACGCCTTTATCCCTAATGGGGTAGGCAGAGCATTAACGACCCAAACAAAGGTCATTACGCCACGTCTGACAAGTTTTGAGGGTTGTTTTATATTGCTGTAGTGACAGGTTGTCAGCCCATCGTCTATATTACAATATATTAAAACCCTCGAATCCCTTACCTGGTTTTTACAGCATGCTCAGGAGGAGATGCAGCTAGCACATTCTATGTTTTTCTATCGCTCCCAGTCCAGCATGGAAGAATTTAAAAATGAAAATACTTACACCCGAATAGAGTCACCATTGTCAAACCTAGACTCAGGTAAAAAAAAAAACAACATTGTTAACCAGATATGACGCTTACTAATGAGCTTAGAGATAAGAAGATAAGAATTTCGCATGTCTGTCCGATTGTGTGTTACATTCTATGAATGACAACGCAGCAGGCATCTGCCTTATTTTTCTCACCTACAATAAAGTGGTAAAGAAGTCATTGTTCTCCTGACGATAAGCGGCCTAATAAAGTTTGTATTGGCATGGGTATTTGGAATGTTTTTGTCACAGTTAGACGGCCCCGCCCACTTTTATTTTTAACTTGCTAAGTATTATTTTTTTGATTTGACAGGATGAACGCATTTACTTTTAAAAATTATTGCTTTTGCGGCGATATCTTAAATTTTGTATAAGAAGTCCATATTTGTGGACACCATGTTAACCAGGCCTGGAAACCAGGAATAGAGAAATGTACCTATAGGTAACATCGGGCTCAATAACGCCTAGTATCCGCCAATTACTTCACACTACACCGTAGCTAATTCGTAGCAAGTGCTACGACAGCGTAGACATTACGTAGAAGTTGTTAGTGAGGAATTTATGAACGTTATAATCTTGATCAAAGGACTGCGTCCGTGGTCAAGCAGTCGGAGCCATAGGAACATTAGGAACACAAAGTTGATAAGTATTTGTTAATTTATCACTTTGTGAGTTTTTTTTTTCCCCAGTTTAGTTAGGACAATCTGACTGAATCACCTTATTGTGTGTAAAGAAAACGATTCCGTGCTTTGAAGGGCGGCGGGCGTCGGCGTCGGTAGCTGCCTTTGATATAGTGGTCGTTACGCAAACAATGTCAGAAGCCTATTAGCGGCGCTACTATGCGGTTTGATAACTCTGACACCAGGGTTCATCGGATCTTTGTTCTATTGGAATACCCACCCGTTAAGATGAAGAATGTGAAATATGAGTTTGTGGATTACTCAAATAATAATACGAATACAGAAAATAAAACCCATTTTAATGCTTCATGTAAAACAAACCCCGGATCAGCATTGCATCAGCAGGGCAAATTAAATAATAAACTGTCGGTGAAGCGTCGAGATAGATGTCGAGTAAACAGCACTGCTGCGGCGAACAAAGGCAAAAATTGCAGAACAGCATCCAAACACGAGCCGCAGTGCTGCAAGCCTCGATATATAAAGCTGCAGTCGACAAACAAACAAACATCCAGATAAACGGGTTGATTTTTAATGATGTAGGATTTTACTCAAACACAACACGCCGCCGTACGTAATAAATACCTATATCTTGGGCCCTAACTATAGACGGTTAAAAAATATAACTAAAGAGATAGGTCACCCAAATAGACGCCCTGTGTCACACCCGGTACAAAGGTGTCTTACTTTGTGATGTATACCTAGGTTTTTAGCTATAGAGGGTAGAAGGTGAGGGTGGGTAAAGACCTAAGGGCTTGTTCCTCGATCGAGAGACGTAACGTAGGTTCGTTAAAGGCACGCTCGCGACACCGATACGCCGTGATGGGTGTAAGTCAGGAGCTTTTTGATACGATATTTATGAGTATTGCAGATATTGTTTTAAATTAATGTTTGAATGTTTTACTAAAGGGACCTTTGAAGATCGTAGAAATTATATTAATGTAACGTCTTGTTAGTTTAAAATAAATGGAGATTTTTACTTACTGGACGCGAACCAAAAAAAAATGCGATCGAGGAATTTGGGGGGTTCATTCATGCGCTGACAGTCCGTCATACAAATATTGCACAACCAATTCTATCTTTTATGTGAAAAGTATGATCCATGCATTGAGCATAATTACCCAGTCATTCTGGCTAAAATTTAGCCTTGTCGCGGGAATCGAACGGTTTTTGTTGAAAATTGGCATACTTACGAATTATGGGTCACTCTATTTAAAAAAAAAAAATTGTGGTCCAGGACCATGTGGATTCGCAGCCATCTTGAAAAAACCCCCCATTTCCCAGATATCATAGATAGCGGGAGGGTCCTCGAACTAACTTTGGAGCACACCCTGGGCAAAGGCACGTGCTGTTAAAAAAATTCCGAAATTGTGAAAAACAAGATGGCCGCCATACAAAACAAAAAGTTGAATATCTCCTTAACGATGAGAGATAGGTAGAAAATGCTCGAAGAAATATTATAGAGGCCAATAAAGGGCAACTTCCTGTGGTCATGAAAATCCAAGATGGCGGATACAAAATGGCGCCCGAAAAAAAAAATGCTCCGATTAGGCTGAAATTTTGCAGATAGGAGGTAGTTGACGTATTGATCCGATATGTTTGGTTCGTTTTCTGATTCCACCATTTTTCAAGATGGCTGCCATACAAGGATCTTTTGTATGAAGAATTTTGATTTGGCTCTGGCGCGGAAACAGTTACTGGTAGGGGGAGGATACAACAACAATAATAATACAGCACATGAAAAAACATAATGGTACTATCAGCTCCCCCCCATGAGCAACCGTTTCCACACCAGAGCCAAATCAAAATTCTTCATACAAAAGATCCTTGTATGGCAGCCATCTTGAAAAATGGTGGAATCAGAAAACGAACCAAACATATCGGATCAATACGTCAACTACCTCCCATCTGCAAAATTTCAGCCTAATCGGAGCATTTCTTTTTTCGGGCGCCATTTTGTATCCGCCATCTTGGATTTTCATGACCACAGGAAGTTGCCCTTTATTGGCCTCTATAATATTTCTTCGAGCATTTTCTACCTATCTCTCATCGTTAAGGAGATATTCGACTTTTTGTTTTGTATGGCGGCCATCTTGTTTTTCACAATTTCGGATTTTTTTTAACAGCACGTGCCTTTGCCCAGGGTGTGCTCCAAAGTTAGTTCGAGGACCCTCCCGCTATCTATGATATCTGGGAAATGGAGGGTTTTTTCAAGATGGCTGCGAATCCACATGGTCCTGGACCACATTTTTTTTTTTTTAAATAGAATGACCCATAATTCGTAAGTATGCCAATTTTCAACAAAAACCGTTCGATTCCCGCGACAAAATTCAGAATGACTGGGTAATAAATAGTCTGTCTTATACGCCTGATTTGTCTCTGGTTGTATCTGTCCCATCAAAATAATAAACTGAAAGAATAGATAGATAGATAGATAAACTCTTTATTGCGCATCAAACATAAGTACAGCAAAAGAAACTTAATAACTAAATGTGCGCAAAGGCGGCCTTAGAGTAGAGAGTGCACCTGTGTGTCGCGCAATCACTCGGGCACTAAAAATACTAGAAGTCCCATGCAGGCTGTTAATCTCTAGGAGATTGGCCGCTGTTACCGAAATTCGTAGGAAGGACTATAATTTTAAATGTCATTTTGTGTAAATACGTACAATTTTATTTTCTCTGAGCTTATGGCATGAGCCTCAAATGCAGTGGTTGCTTAGTCACACGTAGGAGCACGGCGTCGCTAACAAGCGCCAGTCTCTGTAGATACGTCCATTTTTATTTTATTTCTATACTGCTGCATCTGATGCCGGCCGAATGCTTTAGAACGACAAAATCGACATAAAGGATTTTTCAGTAACGTTTGAATGTCCTTGCCAGCGGAATGAATACTATTACTTTTAGTAAGACTTGATCAAATATCTATGACAAAGAAATGTTGTTATAAATATTGCTTTTTACCCCTGTTTTTAATTTCAAATGTTGTCTTATTAGTTTCTCGTATAATATCAACTTAATTGTTGTTACACTACAATTAAGGTCTTAATTAAATAAATTTGATTTACCTATGTATAGAAGTAACGTTTTAGCGCATTACCTAGTGTTTAAGTAATTAGGTACCTTCTTTCGTAGAAACACGGGGATTTGTAAAATTCTTCGTATCGTATTTTAAAAGGTCCAATAAACCAGAGATTTGGGTTAAACTAGATTCTAGAAAGAAACAATATGTTTCGAAAAATCACACGTGAATGGGCATTCTTCTATTCAGGTATACAAAAAATGATTCTTTTTATTACGTTTTACTGATGAGCTTAGTATAGGAGCTTAGAGGAAAGATAATAATAACATTATAAGTATATGGGTTAGTCCTATTGTTTCGCTTTATTTATGAGTGAGAGTGAACTATTTTTGCAGCAGGTAGGTAGTTAGTGGTAGACAGAATGTTTTATGGCAGATTTTCGGAACACTTTTTTGTTAACTATTTTGTTTCGGTGGCTTTATTATGCTTCCGCAATAAATCTTAGGCCCAGATGTAGGTGTGTGGTTTACGGCTTTTTGAGTATCGGCAAATACTTTTGATCTTTACCTTAGCGTAATTTTAATGTAGACTAACGAGGTATTATAAAGTAGTAGTATTAGGTAAAGTAATATTGATAACAAATGGCTGTGAAGAAATGATAAGCGTTTATTTTTATCTTTAATCTAAAAAATAATAATTAGGTAAACTGTTGATTATTTCTTATGTAGGTAATTAACTTATTTAAACTTAAGTGAAAATACTAATTTATAATTTTAATCACAAAATATCAAGTATAGAAACATGTCGTTGGATTACGACTATAAATATATAAGTGATAATTGATCGTGATTAATTACTAAATTTCTTATGTAGTACAAAATCGGTATTTTAGGTTTGTGATAAACGTAATCAAAACCACAAAATTGCAATTATATTTAGTGTGGTAAAATCTATGTTGCGGTCGTGTTAGCATCAATTCCATGTGCGGTCAGCCATTGCTGGAAGGTGGTGTACAGCTCCGCATCCCTCATGCAGTCAGGGTGCGGTGGAAGTGCTGCCAGGAGGGCTGATGTGAATTTGGATAACAATTCTGATTTCTCAGCATTCTGAAAAAGACAGACAAAGTCCTCATGCGTATCTGAAAAACAGCTTAATGAAATATTTAACGAAAATCGATATCTAGCGCGAAAAGGGATTGGGTGTGTTTTTATAAATTTGTGTACATGTGCACATAAATCCATATTAAAATCGCATATTTTTATATACGAAAAACATAATATGAAACTTATATGAATGGGTGCACAAACTCCCGGTAAATGATTGTTATATGGGCACTTCTACGGACGGGCAATTTTTTTTTTTAAATTAATGTAGAATTAAACTAGTTATTGATCAATTGATCAGAATCTAAAAAAAAAATATATAGAGAAAATGGTACTATTTTGCCAATTATAGCTCAGGTAGATTCGGAAATATATTGATGGCGTCGGCTAGGGAGTCGCTTACTTTTACCCATACGTCTGTGCCGCCATTATATAGACAGCATTATATTGTTCTGGTCGATTTAGGTAGATTTTTCAACTAACCGTGTACGTGACTATAGCAGCCTTCGCATCTCTCTGCAGCTCATCAATCTCGCACCTCATGCTGAACCCCTGAACGCTGTCAACGATGACGTCAGCAGTGGAACCTTCTCCAGGAGTCAGTATCACCGTGGTTGGCTCACTGGTGGAACAAGCGCCTAGGGAGTCGCATACTTCTACCCATACGTCTGTGCCGCCATCTAGGAACAAAAATGAACTGTAGTGTCAGTAAATACTGAATCATTTTATTTTTTTTATAAGTAAATATGCAATTTTTAGCAAAATCATAAATCTGCTTAAAATTATAGATAAGATTATGATAGAAATTTATATACTTTACCGCACAAAAACACAGAAACTTCTATACTTTTCTATTTATTTCATTTGTATTTTCTGTGTTTTTGTGCAACATAAGATAGAAAGGTCTCTTTCGTAGCGACAATCGCGCTTAAATAGTTAACTTTTCAACATTGTCTTGCAATTCGTAGCACTATGACTACTTTACTAAATATCCATACATGAAAAACGATTCCAGATGAAAGTATTGGTACTATATAAATAGTGCCATTATAAATGTTTCCTGGTCGGGTCGTTGTTCGACTCGAAAATCCACTCGCTAAGAAGAGAATGTTTCCTTACCAATATAAGGCAGAAAAGTCTCCACAGCTAAATAGTCAATGAAGGAGCCAAGAAGCAAGGCATCGTCGTTCCCAATGCGACAGTAGAAGGAGTATCGCAGTGGGACGTCTGGATCCACCACAGCTAGAGTACTGATGCGAAATACCGTCTCCATTGCTGAACCAGTTGGTGGCACTATCTGACAAATAAAACCGTTAATTTCTTTAAAATATGAAGTATGCGGGGTGTAAGGGACAGCGTACGAAAATCTGATAGGGGTTGCTCAGTCAACGGAACTGAGCAACTTTCACAAGGATTTATTTTCAGGAAATAAAAATATTTTTGGCTTGATCGAAGTGGTCATTTTGTATGGGAAAGCCATTTTTTTTATTTCCAAACCTAAAGTTTGGTCTGTTTTTTTTTGTAGAACCGTTATTTACTTAATATCTAATTCTCATGAAAGTAGGTAGGTACCTAAGTTTCTAGACACGCGGTAGCGTGTCCAGCCAATTACCTTTACATTACCAGGCTTGGGACTCTCATTAACTTCAAACCGCAAATCAGCATAAACCGTGCCCATGGTGGTGCATTCAAAAGTTATGGAACATCCGCAGGTGGTGATGAAACGAGCGCGCCCCGGTTTTGCCGCCATTTCCCCGCTAACTTGGCGCCATTCCGTCTCGTTCGTAAAGTCAGCCAGTTCCGTCAGAAAGTTTTCCTCCAAGGAGAATATCGTCAGCGTATCGGAAAGAGGTTCGCCATGCTAGAAGATTGCAACCTTATTTTGAATAAGTTCATTATCACAAATCAGGCAGGCAAACGTCGAAAAATATGAGCCATTAAATTATTAAAGAAAAAAACACTAAATTTTTTTTTATTAAAAGGCGATCATCGATTTTTTGACGAAACCAGCCAGTACTTTCCTTTCATTCCATTGAAGAAAAAAGTATGCAATCTTTTTATGGTCTTTTTTTTCTTTACCTGACTGTCAAAGATGACAAGAATTCTTTGGTAGATGTATTTTATTTAAAGTAACATTTCTTTTTTATGAATTAAAATAGCGTTACGTGAAACCAGCCAGGTTACTTCATGGGTTACTTCCTTTGATGAATGCATTCTTTTTTGTGTTTTTTTCCTTTTACCTGGCAATCATCGCATGTGCCGTTGACTTCAACCTCTCCCGCCAAAAACTCTTCGGAAGCAAAGTACCAAGTCAGAGTGCATGTAGGTGCCACATTGCTAGCGTTGGCTACCAAATTCACTTTGCTGTTTTCGTTTATGATTCGGGATACAGGTTTTATCTAAAAAAAAACATAAATTATTTGGACATTTTAATAAATTTTCTTACATAAAGTACGTACACGTACAAAAATATATCAATTCAACGTGGAACATGGTCCACAGTTTCCATACCTTTCCGCATTTATAACATTGATTTATAAGCTTTTTTATCTAAAGGCTGCTACACACACGACACAAGCCACAGAAACGAGCTGTAACCTTGAGCCGCACTGTGTGTAGCAGGCTTAACGATTAATGAAATATTCGCAAAATCTTGTTTTTTGGTAGATTTTTTCTTTACGCTGCTGAATGTAACAAAAGTCGGAATTTATACAGCATGTAGTTGTAAAAACGCCAGAGAACTGTTCGTGCCTACCTGTATAACTGGTAGAGTTTGTTCCACAATTTTTACTACTGCACTCGTTTCGGCCGTTTCGTCCAAAATGTTTATGGTCAGTTTTATTTTGTGTCTGTAAGAAGAATGTGAATACATGTTGGCACAGTTCATTAATTTAGCATTGTGTGGGTTTTGAGTCGAACGACCCGATGAACTATTTTTAAACCGCCTAATAGCACAGCTAATAGGCCTCTGACATGGTTTGTGTAACGACCACTATCCTTTTCTTCCAGACAATCAAGATATTCGGCCTGCATTGTCCTAACCAAACAGAGGAACATCTCACAAAGTGATAAATTGACATACTTATATCAACTTTGCAACTAAGTAAACTCTTGAGTAGTATGGTATAATAATTCTTACTCTCCCAGATTTGATAGACCCGCTGGGAAGAATAAAGAATTGTTGTAGGTACTATCAAACCCATCACACGTCGCTTCTTCAATGCTGCATTCCCATACAAACTGGAAAAGATAATAAAGTGTGAAAAAGTTAGCTGACCATTTTATGGATCCATGAAACATACCAACTTTCGCTGGTCCTCCCATACAAAATGACTCTACTCGCCGACACTATTTATTAAACAAATACAAAGAAAACTGATACTTTTGGGTTACTCAGTTAACTGAGCAACTTTCACCATAAAATTCTTTCAGGAGATCAAAAAAAATTGACTTTCCCATACAAATACAATTTGATCAGACAATTTGTATGGAAAAGCCATTTTTTTATTCATTTCCTGAAAGAATTTCCTGGTAAAGTTGTGAGGTTTCGTTGACTGAGCAACCCCCATCAGTTTTGGGTACGCTGTCCCTTACACCCAGTATAGTACTCTAAGGCTCGTATTTATAAAGCGATCTCAAGATTGAGAGCAATATTAAGTATGGATTTGACAGGCCATTATGTACTGAAATGACATTTCTGATACGAACTCAAACTCACTGTCAATCTCAAGTGCTGATTATAAATACCGGCCTAAATCTTACCTCGACAGGACTGTCGTAATAGTCAGGGTTAATAACTGTTGCTTCAACAGTAAACGGATAGTTAGCGGGAACGACCAGATATTCCACGTTCAAAAATACCTTCAAACCTCTTTTTAGCACTTGGAAAGGGAGACCAGTCTGAAAATAGGAAAATAAGAAGCATTAAGGAGTTACTGAAACATTTCTAGAGGACCAAATATTAAAAAAACGCAAAAGGTACATATTTTTTGTTGTTGTATAGGTTAAGGCTCTTCTTGCTGTTAGTCTATTAAATTATGAGGTATACATGTGCTTTACTCTACCCATTGCCATTTTAACTTATAAAAACGATGAAAACCTGCGTAATCCTCAGCCCATTGCTTTGTTTTATAACCTGGGCATCTGCGTCATATTCCATACCGGACCTCAAGGAGTACGGTGGAATGACCAGCCTGGAGCCGCGTACTGTGGACACATCCACCTCATCTTCTGACTGGGTGCTGCGTACTGTCCAAATGAACTGCAAATGAAGTCAATGTCCTGGGGTAAAATATCTGTGTTCTACCTAATAGGCTAATCTAAATCCCACCAAAAACATAAATGTAAAAATAGAAGCCAAGTTCTTGATAGTTTGGTGCATGGTATGCACAAAAAAGTTGTGATATCAAAAAAGCGGGCCAAGTCAAGGGTTTATTAAAGTAATTCTAAGCTCTTCAATAAGGTATCATTTCATGGAACTTGGCCGTTGTAGAGTGGTGTTGTAGGTGACAGTTTGTATTATTCTCTACAACGGCCAAGTCAATTGAAATGATACCTTATTGAAGAGCTTAGAATTACTTTAATAAACCCTTGACTTGGCCCGCTTTTTTGATATCACAACTTTTTTGTGCATACCATGCACCAAACTATCAAGAACTTGGCTTCTATTTTTACATTTATGTTTTTGGTGGGATATCATTACTTTTTGTAGGTAAATAAAATTGTACTTAATTTTAATTTACCATTATTCGTATATAGATAGATCTTCTGGAAGTGGGTTAGGTTCTAAATCGTATTATTTTTTTCAATAACGGTGACATTAAATGCAAATAATTTTACAATACCTGTTAAATGACATCCCACTCAATTATAGTGAATGGAAAAAAATTGTGTCTAGATTCTCCAACAGCCTTTAATTCGGAAACCCCTCCATACGTAGTCGAAACAAGCATGCAGGCTCTATATACCTACTCTTCTACCGAGTCGTAAGGGTCGCCGTTTCGGGCGCAAGTATACAAACTTAAATCTTCCCACTTACTAATTACATGGTCTACAATTTTCCTACGCAAATCACTAGCTTTTTGTTTATCCGTACATCAAAATACTGAAAATGCCAAAGAATGGAACAGACAGCTTCCATCGCCAGGCATTTTAATTATTTTATGTAATATGAACGCGTCACCCACCAACAATTCAATTTTTTGACATGTCATCTTTCCAACCCCTTTTTATTTCTTATCCTCACAATAACTTTATTTGTTTCAGTTTTTAATAAAAGTAGCTAACTAAATCAAATTCGATTTCTTTAACTCAAACAAACCTATCCAATAGACACAACACAAGGACAAGACAAACAAATCCCACTATCACCAATGAGAGACCGGACCGAATAGAATAGACACGAATTTCAATTAAACGAAATAACGACAAGAACAAGACAATTTTACAATTTTCCATTGAAAACGGTACTTGAAGTGATTTTCTCACCATTGCCGAAATCACAACGATAGCGAGTTTTAAAAACCTACTAGCGCCATCTAGCGGTTTTAAAAGGAACTATTGTTGGTAAAGAAAATAGAAATGTATGGGAGGGGGTTTAAATAAATGTTTTTTTTTATTTTTTCGATTTTTTCCATACTTATATCATTATAATCTGTCATCATACAAAATTTGAACTTTGTAGGTCATCTGGAAGTGGGTTAGGTTTTTGATCTATATGTCAGTCAGTCAGTCAATCATAAAAATGACGATATTTTGACCTCAATATCTATCTAACCGTTTAAGCTATGCTTATGAAATTTAAGTTACTTGTTTATATTGGGGGTCTCATTATATAAACCCAATTTGGTGTGTATATGTTTCATAGTTTTTGAGTTATGAAGGGGTAAAAAGTGGCTCCAAATGGTTCCTGTAAATATACACACGGTGCGGCCCTCCAGTTCTCGGCTTGAACTTGGCTGGACACGCTGCCGCGTGTCTAAATAGGTACGAGAGCTATGTTTTTTTTTTAATATGAGTAGAAAGAGGTTCCCATGCTTGAAAATAATAACCTTATTTAAAAAAGTTATAATACAGGCAGGCAAACGTCAAAAAATATCAGTCATAGCCATTTAATACATAAGAAAAAAAAAATTTTTTTTGCAGAAACCAGTGTACTTCCATTCCATTGCAGAAATAGTATGCATTCTTTTTTGTGGTACTTATTTTTTCTTTACATGACTGGCAACGTATGTGCCGTTGACCTCAACCATTTCCGACAAGGGCTAAATAAAGTAAGGCAAGTCCTTTTAAAAAACAATATTGTAATGTAAAGGAAACCTTGGTCAAGATATTTTCTATCACAAACGATGATCACAAACCATTATTTTTTCATGCTCTCATTACAGTGACTTACATAATAGTCCTGCGTCGGAAAGCACGAGATAATCTGAGCCTCAAGCACAAACTCAGCATCAGCATAAGCCACTTGAGCCCCCACCAGCACCACGGATATCAGGTCCCCTCGACCCTCCACCATGTCCAACTTGGAGTCACCCTGCGTGTTGTCAATATGGAAGGACTTGGGTGAGCTGATCTCTCCATTTTCCACGGCGGAGACGTTGAACTCGTAGTCCACGCCGTGAAGAAGCTGTCACAGTTAATGTGTGTGTTGTGTATTCAGAAAACGACGTAGGTATTTTATATAAAACTTAGTTCAAAATAGCTAAAAGGATAAAAAGCAAGATGAACCGCTGCATAGGAGCCTTCAGGGTCGTCCATCGCACCGTCCAGTGGACGTCAAAGATGGCTCCGGTGGGAGGTAATAGTTATATTAAAGTAGGTTTTAAGCTGCCAGTAATGTAACCTCATTATTAGGTATGACGTAGACGTAAGGTTCCGCTTGGGCTCCATTGAGCTTGACCTCCAGCGCGCGTACTGTCTTCCACAGCAGCAAGATGAACCGCTGTGTAGGAGCCTTCAGGGTTGTCCATCGCACCGTCCAGTGGACGTCGAAGGTGGCTCCGGCGGGAGTTTGTAGTCTATAGGAGAAGCATTTGTAAGGCGTGAAGAGTTCACATAAACTCATAAAACCATCTAATATTACAGGGTAGATAGGGGTCAACCATAGAAAAGATTCGGTTACCATCGTCACGTTTGACAAAGTAAAAAGGGCATGTTAGATAATTGTGTATTACCACAAAAGATAAGCGCCTAGGTAGAACCTATCAGTAGTATTGCTGCATTTGGTAGTACGGAGCCTGTTTAAGGACTTCCAAGTCGGCCAGGTGGAAGATTTTCCGACAGCGGCACAAAGGGGGAAGGCATTTTACTAAAACAGCTATTTATTTAGTAAACCGACTTATAGGTAAAGATACTTACGTAATAATCGTATTGTCTGGTCTTTCGATAGGAGTATCTTCATCTGCTGGACAAATGAACTCAGGAGCCAGAATGCGAAACTTCGGTGGCTCTGCTGACTAAAATTTATGTTAAAAAGAAACTAAATCCTTATATTAAAGTCTACGGAAAGTTTGATACACAACGTTCGGCGGCTGTAATTGGTATCTGTATTTCAGTAATACTTCCGTTGTTATGTTATGAAATTTTATTTTTAGTCAGCAGAGCCACCGAAGTTTCGCATTCTGGCTCCTGAGTTCATTTGTCCAGCAGATGAAGATACTCCTATCGAAAGACCAGACAATACGATTATTACGTAAGTATCTTTACCTATAAGTCGGTTTACTAAATAAATAGCTGTTTTAGTAAAATGCCTTCCCCCTTTGTGCCGCTGTCGGAAAATCTTCCATTGACATGAAAAAAGCACGGTAAAATTATAGAATGTACCTACAGGAAACACTCGTGCTGCTAATAACTGGTATAAATATTGAATAGTTAATTTAAATTGACAATAATTATTAAGTACACAATGCTTTTATTTAAATAGGCAATTATGAATTGTTTTACAACACAACAAAACTTTTCATTGAGGTATTGGAAATACTTAAGCCAAATGCTTAGTCAGCTTCAAATCAGCTTTTAATGCAGATTAAAGTGATAAAGATAAGTCGGAGACTACAAAGATGACGGGCCAACCAAACAGAAACAGAAAGGGATGGCAACAATTTTGGTTAAGATTTAGTTTAGTCATGCCCTCCACGAATCAGCTATAAATGGTCTGCCAAAAGTGTTTTTACAGCAATAACAGTAAACAATGACTCCCCAGTATCTGTTTAGCAATAACTCACTACGAAATACCATTGTTTGTTGATTACGCGGCAAATGAGCGCGAAAATTGCTTTAAAACCTAATAAACTCCGCCATGTTTACATGCGTGACGATTCCCGCCATTATCTAGGGACGGGATGTGCTCTATACGGCAATTTGTTTTTTGGTAATTGTCATGTGTTGTGTATTATGGTAAAATGATACCTACCAACTTATCTTATGCTGAGCTTTAAAATTAAAAGTTTCACTTTTTTTTCTTCGATGTGAAGTGAGTTTTTTATATTTTGTTTTATTTATTTATTATATTTTAGGTTAAAAGTAATTTGTAATTATAAGATTATAAGTTAGTTTTCTGGCTGACGGGGGCTATTCTTTTATTTAAAAGAAATTCAATTTTTGATCTTGTTATAGTCCAGTGATATTAAAATTTACGTTTGAAATAAAAGAAAAAATCTTATTATTGTTAGAGAGTATTGAGTTTTAAATTAATAGTAAGCAACTAACGAGTCCCAACCCAGGAGCATATTCCGAATATTTCCAACATTCATCGGTTTTAATCGTGTGAAATGGTGACCGCACGCTGTAATCGCACTGTCGACGGATATATGTGAACTGGATCAGCTACCTGGCTATTTAGCCGATTGTCTAGCGCAACTACGTGTAGTGTAGACCATTCATTATACTTATCTCATTTAAGGTAAGACTGATTAGTGATTCTGTGTCACGTAGTAATATAACCGACAACTTTATATATCTAACATTAACATTCATTCGCGACGAAAAAACTGCTCAATAGAATTAGTTTATATGGCTCCGTATTTTTTTATATTACTTACTTGTAAATTGGTCTTCACTCACACATTCGTCGGTTTTAATCCGCCGTACAGTGATCGCGCTCTGTAATGGCTTGTCGGCGGATGCGGATTGCGGATATGTGTCGGAATCATCGCTGCTTTGCCAACAGATTACCTAGTATTAATATTAATGTCCCTTTGGCCTGTTTAGTAGCCAGTTAGCCGATTGTTTATGTCGCATATAAGAGTTTCAGCCGGTTTGTTTTGTTTCATTTAGGTATGTTTGTTTACAAATGTACATTATATTGTTAAAAGCTTAATAAATGAGTTAACGAAATTAAATAATGATAATTTAATGGGAGTTTTTTTGCACGATACTAAATCTTGTGAGTTCCTGCAGAGGGCGCTGAAACTGGCTAAAAAAACGTTTCTTTGCATGGAAAAGTCTATTGATTATTTATATCGTTTCTTATTTTGTCAAATCTGATTTGTTTTTTTTTATGGGCTCCTTATGCGTTACTGAAACACCCCTTAAGCTATGGCACGCAATTAAATTAACACCCTGTATAATTTCCACATGCCGACCTTCAAACATCAATTTGATAATGGCACATCATGATCATGATGACAATCGATGAATTAAAAGTAAATGTAAAAGAAAAGGGGTGGATACTTAACAATTATTTATACTCAAATATTCAATCACTTCTTTGTTATTAACATTTACTTAAAATACTTGCCGTCCCATTCTGTTCTCTCGTGATAGAAAATGACAGGTATAGACTTATATTAGTTGAGTCGTGATTTTCGCAACTACGAATTGCTACCAATGGTAGCATTGGACAATAAATTAAGCCATTAAAACAATAAAACATCTTGAAACAATTTACCGGGATTTGTTAATGGGGGATTTGTTAATCCTGACGATTCCTACCAGCCTAATATACATACATATTTTTTTTATAAGCCTGATTTTTGTCCCACAGCTGGTAACAAAACAAATTATAAATTATTATTTAACAAAACACTTTTTTGTTGCATTTCGTTCAACGACTGGACTAAACTCGTCACCACTTTGTTAGAGACCATGATTTTGTCGAACATGTCCAATATTTTGGTGTCTTCCCACGAGTCTTTATGGATGTCCATGTCGTGTCTTAAGTTCATGATGCTGACTTCCAGGGTGTCTATATTGGCCATGACATAGCCGATCCTGAACATGTTATCGTTAGCGTAAGCCTTTTTAATCTGAAATAGGAATCGCAATTGTTTAAAACGCACAATAATGCCCTCGTCAGTTAAAATACGGGGTGTTAAGCGTTAAGGTGATTCCTACCGGCAAATGGTTGTTTTTAAAAGGATATTTCTCCTAAACGAATCAATGGAAAATTACATAAAAAGTTTACCACTTTCTGACATAAAATTACCGTTCGATAAACGGTGCGTTTTAAAAAAATACTCGTGTGTTTTACAGCACTCGTGCATTTTACATTACGATTACGCACAAGTGCGTTGCGTAATGAGATACAATTTACGAGCAAATATGTTATAAAAAATATAATTTTAGCTACATAAGTAGGTATTGCACGGGTCGCTAGTATAGTAATTAATACATTAAAGAACGATCCCTTACCTGCTGTACAGGTTGGATCTTCGTTGCTATTTCCTGGAAAGTGACGTTTAAGAATCCCAGCAGTTTCCTCTTCACTGCTGGGTTGGAATCAGGCTGCGCGCGCCGCGTCTGACTGCACGCGGTGGACTCTTCCTGTGATGAAGAAAGGTTGGAGACAGGGTTCACCAAAGAATCAGGAAGAGGCGGCGCAGTCGCAGATGTGTTGGACAAAACTGTAACAGAATAAAAAGTCTTTGTCTTTAGGTAATTAATTAAGTATAGAAAAACGCAAGTTCATCTCATAACACATTCTTATATGGCTACTTTTAGCACATTTGTAATACCTACATAGCTCAGTGTGAATTATGGGTTATATAGGGAACTAGCTTTCCGCCCGCAGTTTCACCCGCGTTAGTGAGTTCCCCCGTAGAAATGAAGGTTTCCCGCGGTGAAAAGTAGCCTAGATTTCCTATTACAGGACCTAATCTACTTATATGACGTGTTCCAAGATTCAACCCGATCCGTGATAAAAGCGTGATTGAGTAACAAACATCCAAACATTCAAAATGTTAAATATAACTGGCAGAATAATAAGATATAAAATAACATTTTTAGATAGATTCATAAGTTTTATAACCAGAATGTATTTGTAAGATGGGAAGCAAGCAAGTACAAACACCTCCAAGTCTTCTATAAATAATAAAGATTATGTTATTTGAAAAGCACCCTCGATATCATAATCTTCTACAATCAGCGGTTTAGGCTGTGCGTTGATCCGTCAGTCATTCAGTACCAAGCATTTTATAGGTATAGACTTGTGATTATAGCAAAATGTATAATATTCACGAAATGTTTGTATTTCAGATAAAATTAATTTAAAACTGATGGCGCCATCGTCGCGCCACAACAGGACCTCAACACGTTTCGACACTATATGAAAATCTTCCTTAGGATAAAAATAAGAGTTTGATCAAGTGTTTGCAATTAAAAGACACAAAGTAAATACATTACCCGAAGCGTTAGACGCAAAGTCTACAGAGACATTATAGCCTTTAGTTGGTGCTTCCCTTTTACGCCTCCTATAACGACTTAGGTCTCTATAGCCCGTGCTCAACGGCACCACCTTTAAAGGACTTAAATCATTCTGCAGTTCGATATTTCGATTCAGCCTTTGCAAAACTTCGGTCATGTTCTGTAGCACCTCTATAAGGAACTTCTGGACCACCAAAGGATCTTGAGGATTAAGAGTCGTAACATATTCCGTTGCAACTGTTGATGGAGGTGAAGCCGTAGTACTTTTAGAAAATAGTTTTTTTATCCATTCGATAGAACGCCTCGTTTCATTTGTGTCGTAGTTTCCTTCTGACACGTTTTGTATCATTCCTACCAATTCAAACAGGCTTTGTGTTTCCCCTGTCAGGTTCAAATCTTTCATGGTCTCTCGGATGGCAGTGTCTAACTCATCAGCTGATAATTCGTTTGAAGATTGGACTATATTGCTCTTTATTGATCCATAATGAATAGCTGAAAACGCTTCCGTAGCTAAAGCGTAGCGTAGTGCTAAATCTGAAAAATAATTGCTTTACGATCTATAAGCTATGAGAAAATAAGGTATTTTGGGGTAAGATCGGAAGGTTTTGGATTTTCTGGAGAGGTTCCTGAAAATATTCATTTCCTCATTTCTTATTTACGACTTGTATTTTATTTATAAGCTGTCAGATATCATCATAATATACTCGTCCAAGTCATAATTACTTATTATGTTATGATAATTATAATTATTAGGAAGTGAAAGCGTTGGCAGAAGACAGAGAAAGTTGGCGGTTACTCCACCGACAAGTGCCTAGCACTTAAATTCAAGAAAGAAGAAATAATTATTAAGAAATAAAATTTACTTACAAAAAGAAAATTTTAAATAACACATCGTCACTCCTAAGGACAAAATAAAGAAAATCAAGAAATTATTATTTAACCAATTTCTTATCAATTATTACCGCGATAATATGCAAGTTGTGTCGAAATAACCCATTAATGTTTACAAGAAACAATCAGAGATTAGAAGAAGTTTTTTTTCCATAGAAACCTCGAGTTTGAAACCGTAGGTCAGACGAGTAGGTATTGCCGGTAGGAATCACCTTAAATTTGAAAATAGGGGCTCATCACATCAGTGATTGTTTTCGTGAATCAAATAGTAATTTAAAATATATATTAAATCTATGGACTGTCCCAATCCCAATACCTTCTAGGTCGCACTGCACGGGATAGGCTAGATCGGCTAGATTAGAATAAATTAATATGATGTAAGAAATGTCAGTGGTAGAAAGGTTAAATGGTCAAGCGGTTGTGATAAAATCTTATTAGCCAGTCAGCGTTAATATAGTGTGCCAAGATCCTATAAAAACCGACCAAAACTAGTTCATTCACATCGATACTACGTCTTGCCTTGAGACGGTACATACAGGTTGAGCCTTGGGGGACATCAAGTCTGGCTCTACACGCATGCGCGGATCCCTCGTTACGTCACCGCGCGGCGAAGATGGCCGACGGGCGCCGAGCGGGCGCGGGGTGACGCCGAGCTGAGACGCCGAGTGAGACGCCGAGCGCCGCCGGAAACTACCGAGCAGTACCGAACCATCCGCCTGCCTGCTGGGAATCACGCTCGCCCGGTCAACACATCTATTGACCACTTTTCTGCGTAATTCCCACTAAAATCTAATTCAGCTGCCGTAAAAACTGCCATACATTACAAATTATTAGTGCTAG